>OY812999.1:68800265-68927765 GCA_963681545.1 Germaria angustata | reverse complement strand
CTACCAAACGTACAAAAGATGTGGTACCTCAAATCAAACGTCTCAGGAGAAGCCACAAAACTTATTAGCCATCTAACGCTATCCGAAGAGAACTATAAGACAGCATGGGCATTACTTCAGGAGCGGTATGCCAACAAAAGAGTCATAGTAGCGACTTTAGTAGACAAGATCCTTAACCAACCAACAGGAACCATGTCTTCTAGCGCTTCAATTAAGACTCTTCATGACACTACCAAGGAATGTTTGCTGGCGTTAAATAACTTAAATGTTAACACTTCATCTTGGGATGCCATAATCATACAACTAATGATCAAAAAACTGAATCGTGCTCTCTGTATTCGATTTATACAATCACTAACTAAACCAAGAGATGTGCCGACAATAAAAGAGTTGTTCTCCTTTCTTGAGATTCAATTTCAGTCAATGGAGTCACTTGGTTACAAGGAAAAATTAACTACCCATCAAAAGGAAAAGATGACAGTATCATCTGTATCATCTATGGATAATAATTGCAAACTGTGTAACACAGTAAATCATCCTATCTTTTACTGTAAGAAATTCTTGAATATGACGGAATCAGACAGATTAAGGTGGGCACAGAAGCAAAAACTTTGTGTTAACTGTCTCAAAGAGGATCACATAACAAAATTTTGCACCTCCAGTGGATGTAGAAAATGCAACAAGAAGCATAATTCATTATTACATTTACCTCAGAACCAGAAGATATCAGTTCCGCATACTCAACCCACAAACAAAAGAGGAGAGACGATTACAGTCTCATCTACATCTTTGAAGCCAACAACAGGGCGTCAGAATTATGTCATGTTAGCTACCGCAAGGGTAAATATCAAGGCCACAAATGGTATCACACACGAATTTCGAGCAATACTAGATTCAGGTTCACAAGTAAACATTGTGACTGAACGACTTATCAAGAAGCTATCACTTTCCCCAACGGAAGCGTCTTTATGCATTGATGGTGTGGGAAGCATTAAAAAACAAGTACAGCACCGCGTGAATGTTGAAATGTTCTCTACAAATAATGACTTTTCAATAAACTTAGAAGCGATTGTCCTACCAAGTATCATTCCGGCACAACCGAATCAAAACTTTGAGGTTTCAACTTGGAACATTCCAAGTAACATCTACTTAGCAGACCCCAGATTCTATCAGCAAGGAAAAATCGATGTTCTACTCGGCGCAGAATTCTATTTTAGTCTTATGCAGCCTGGGGCAATAAAACTGACTAATGGCGGTCCAACGCTACAAAACACGTTACTTGGCTGGATCGTGGGCGGCCCTGTACGACAAACCGTTTCTCACAGCTCATCACCACCACTTACATGTGCAGTATTTGGTGAGGAGTCTTCACTAGAACAAGCAGTCGAGAGGCTATGGAAACTCGATGAAGTAGAACCAAATGAAAAGACCTTGTCCCCAGCAGATGCCCAATGTGAAGCTCATTTTTTTCATCATACTCAAACTAACACAGATGGTCGTTTTATTGTAAGCCTTCCATTTCGGGAAAACCCAACATCATTGGGTGATTCGCATGCCATGGCATACAACAGATTTGTTGGTTTGGAGCGACGACTCCAAAAGAATGAAAATATCCGAATCCAGTACACGCAATTCATGAGAGAATATGAGCAGCTTGGGCACATGCAAAGGGTAAACCTAGATGACGTACTACATCCAAGATATTTTATTCCACACCACTGCGTACTAAAACCTGATAGCACCACAACAAAGCTTCGGGTAGTGTTTGATGCATCAGCAAAAACATCAACTGGATATTCATTAAATGACTTAATGTATACTGGCCCGGTGGTGCAAAGTGAACTATTTTCTATTTTAATTCGGTTCCGATTGCCAAGGTTCGTTTTTACAACCGATATTGAGAAAATGTATAGGCAAATACTAATCAACCCAAACGACCATCAATATCAACTTATTATGTGGAGGGAAGCTCCATCATCAGCACTTGCCTATTACAAACTCAACACAGTAACATATGGGACGCGTGCAGCACCTTACCTGGCCACAAGATGTTTGCAAAAAATAGCTAATGAGAATTCTATCAAGTTTCCGTATGGTTCTCAGATGCTGAAAGACAACTTCTATGTAGACGACGGCCTTGGAGGTTCAGACAGCCTCACCATAGCAGTACAGATGCAAAAAGAACTCATCATTATGTTAAAAAAATATGGATTCAATTTGAAAAAATGGTGCGCAAACCATCCACATTTGCTCAAAAATATTCCAACCGGTGACCAAGAGGTTAACTTAGATTTCGATAATAACAGTACTAATTCAATAAAAACCTTAGGATTATATTGGTTACCTGAAAGCGATCACTTTTGCGTTAAGGTCCAATTAACCAAACATCAGCAAATCTCAAAACGAACAGTAACTTCTGGCCTCGCAAAACTATTTGATCCTCTCGGTCTGTTAGCTCCTGTGATTGTTAAGGCCAAAATATTTATTCAACACCTTTGGCATCATGAATTAGACTGGGATGAACCATTAACTAATGATCTATGTGCATCTTGGAGTACATTTAGAGACTATCTAGAAAATCTCAATAATTTTACGATAGCACGACACATTTTCCAAGGTAAAAATCCAGTAAAAACACAACTACACGTATTCGCAGATGCATCTGAGAAGGCCTTTGGCGCAGTTGCATATATTCGCGCAATCCTTAAGAATGGGCAGGTAATCGTGCGAATCCTCTGTGCAAAATCAAGAGTTGCACCATTAAAGCAGCAGACATTACCTCGACTAGAGTTATGCGCAGCAGTTCTAGCAGCACAGCTTGCTCACAGACTAAAAATTGACCTGAAGTTTCAAAACCAAGCTACATTTCTATGGACTGATTCAGAAATAGTATTATCATGGATATACGCACAATCATCTGCATACAAAACCTTTGTCGCCAACAGAGTTTCAACAATTCAGTCACTTACTCTAGCCGAACAATGGCGCCATGTACGATCAAAAAACAATCCTGCCGATGTACTATCCAGAGGACTAAATGCAGTAGATCTGCCAGCATGTAGCTTATGGCTATATGGACCAGTTTTCCTTCATGGAAGAGAAGAGTCATGGCCATCAAAATACGTACCGCAAGAAGGTGCCAATGACATTGAGAGAAAAAAGGTGGTTCCTGTTATAGCAACTATGGTTTCAAACGACGGTAGTCTTATATATGGAATTCACCACCGAAATTCTTTTACAACTTTACAGAAGGTTTTGGGTTACGCACTCAGATTCATAAATAATTCAAAAACGCAAAATGAATTTCGACCAAAACACATTTCGCTGAGCCCTAAAGAACTGGATGAGTCGCGGTTTATAATTATTCGAGCAGTTCAGATCTCCGACTTCAAGAAGGAGATATCTGAATTAAGGAGAGAAAACCAAGTAGACAAATCCAGCATAATTAGCAGCTTATCCCCATTCCTAGATGAACATAATATTTTACGGGTCGGAGGAAGATTGGAAACTTCTAATCTATCATATGATGCAAAACATCCCATACTTCTACCCTATAATGACTCGATTTCAAAACTTATACTCACAATGTTGCACGAAAAAAACTATCATTGTGGCCCACAATCATTATTAGCTATATCTAGACAACAATATTGGATCATCAAGGGTAAATCAATGGCTAGAAATATAGTCCAAAATTGTGTACGATGTACAAGAGCAAAACCTAGATTATTTTCTCAAATAATGGGGGATCTACCAGCAAGTAGGGTCACCCCATCACGCCCATTTATTAAATCTGGTGTTGACTACTGCGGACCGTTTTGGGTTCACTACAAGATAAGGGGTAAAAAACCTCATAAAGTTTACATCGCTGTTTTTGTTTGTTTCTCAACAAAGGCTGTACACATGGAAGTTGTTACTGAATTAACAACAGATGCATTCATTGGGTTCCTCAAAAGATTCCTATCACGTCGAGGGCGATGCCAGATCATATATTCAGACAATGCCACAAACTTCCTTGGTACACGGAATCAACTAGAAGAACTAAATCAGGCGATATTCGACTGTAAGTCACAAGAAAAAATCCTACAGTCATGCAGCAAAGAAGGCATTGAATTCAAATTTATTCCACCTCGAGCCCCTCATTTTGGAGGCTTATGGGAGGCAGCAGTAAAATCCGCTATGCAACTTTTACTACGTAGTGTTTCGACAGCGTCATTAACGCACGAAGAACTTGAAACAGTAATCATCGAAATAGAAGCCATATTAAACTCCCGTCCGCTAACTCCGATGTCACCTAATCCAAATGATCTAACTGCACTGACTCCAGGACATTTCTTAATTGGAGAACCACTCACAGCCCAAGTGGACAATAGAGCAGTGCAACCAAATAATTCTCTCGCCACGAGATGGAAACTCGTCTCCCAACTTAAACATGAGTTCTGGAGACGCTGGTCAACCGAGTATCTACACCAATTGCAGGAAAGACAGAAGTGGAAATCATCATCTGAAAACGTGAAAGGACAGATGGTTATTATAAAAGATGACAATTTACCGGTTATGAGTTGGCCACTTGGAAGAATCCATCAAACACACGAGGGCAATGATGGCAAGGTTCGGGTAGCAGATGTAAGAACATCGTCAGGAATAAAAAGAAGACCTATCCATAGACTAGCTCCGCTACTTCACGAAGACGAATTACCTGCAAGCGAACTATCCAACCCTGTTCACCCAATACCTGTTGATGAAGAATATACCCCATCCATCAAAAAATCAAAGACTATTACTAACTCAATCGTACTCACCATGATCGTAGCCATACTTATCATTCCAGCTGTTATGGGCAGTCACGTAAAGATAAGCAACTTTGATTCTGACCCGGGGCTGTACTTTAAAGGTATTGGAAGCGTAAAACTGGCAACAGCTGAATGGAAACTCGTGGTATACTATGATCTAGCACCTTTCTTGTCCGAGCTAAAGACTTTTCAATCTGGACTAGTCACTTTGCAGCATTTATGTTCATCCATCACACATCAGTCAACATGCAATATTTTGATAAATAATTTCAATCAAGTAAGAGAAGAGTTGCTGGAAGAGAAAGAACTATTCACCACTAGTAGAGTAAAAAGGGGTGCATTTAACATTGTAGGAAATGTAGCAAGGTCATTGTTTGGAGTACTGGACTCAGACTATGCCAATGAAATGTCAGACACCATTAAAAGGTCGAAGGTCGAAACAGACTATATCTTCAAATTACTTAAAAACCAAACATCAATTATTGATTCCACTATTAATATAATTAAAAAAGACGAACTCAGCACACAAAAACAACTAACAGAAATTGTTGCAAGAATCAATAATGAAGCAAATGAACTTGCTAAAGAATTATCAGAAATCAGCCAATCACAACTAATATCACTTCTTTCCAATCAATTAACATTAAGAGCACTGAACTTGCAAAGGGTAGAGAAGGAAATCATCGACGTACTAACAGATGCGCACCATGAAAAAATTAGTCCTCTTTTATTATCACCTCATCAGCTAAGGACGGAATTAACCACAATAAAAGCACATGTACCAGTACAACATATGCTTCCAATTGAAGACGATAGTTTGGTTCAACTGTACAAACTAATGAAGACAAATGGAGCCGTGACAAAAAACGAAGTCCTATTCGAGATCAGGTTGCCACTGATAGCTCAACAAGTCCTAGAACTTCTGAAGATAACTCCTGTCCCAACAATAAGAAATAACGCTCTAATAGCCATCAAATCAGATGTACCTTTTCTAGCAGTGAATCGCCACAGAGATGAATTTATTCCATTTACAACCAACGATTTGTCGAGCTGCACTATAGCAAAAAGGGATACATATATATGCCACAACAAACAGCTTAGATTTAAAAAGGAAACAAATTCCTGTGAAGTTAATATCCTCAATAGCCAGTACACAGCCAACTGTAACCTTACCCGACTGATAGATAACACAACATGGACGCAATTAAAAAATCCGAATAAGTGGATCTTTGCTACCACAACAGAAATAGAAATTTCAGCAGTTTGTGGCACTGAAGCTTCCCAACTGCTAATTAGAGGCACTGGGATAATGCAAATAGAACCAAATTGCATAATTAAAAACAACTTTCACACTATTCAAGGCCACTTTGATGCATCAAATAGCTTGCATACTTCATATGTTCAATTCAGGCACATTGACCAAGTTAGCACTCCACAAGAAATCAAAAGAATTTTTAATACTAACAATCAATTTGAAACCCATCTAAATCAACTGAATAACCTGCAAAAACAACTTGATGAGTCAACTATTGTACGATTACCAGAGCTAATCAGGTCCCAGAGCCAACATCACCACGCTGTAAGTTACACTGCACTTTTAATTTCTGTAATCATTTTGGTAGCCATCGTAGTCAAGCTATACTCATTCTATAAGAAAAGAAAAAATCATAAGATCGTTCAACCGACACCGCATCCAGTTCCCTTACCTCGACCTATTACCATCAATATTGCAAATATCAACCCTAATGAACGCTTGTCACCAGTGACCGTTGGTCAACGCGGGGGAGAATGTTGATACCTATATCAACATAATTTACTTTTTTATTATTATTATTTAATTATCATTATTAAAACATTATTTCTTTTTTTTTAAGTTCATTAACCATTGTTGTTGACAAATAAATAAAAGTGTTACTTAAGTTCCGTTTTAAGGTTCATTAACCATTGTTGTTGACAAAGCATAATTTATTTTCATTAAAAATATTACTTAAGTTCAGTTTTAAAGTTCTTTAACCCTTGTTGTTGACAAAGCAGAAATTATTGTTTTTAATTTTAAGTTTGCTATAAAAAAGTAAAAAAGTAATCCTACCTACTAAGCAATTTAAATCAACTTATTGTAAAACAATTTAGTATATAAGAATGAAAAATAAAGAAAATATGAATCAATCGTTTTAAAGCATTTAAAGTGTTTTATTTTGATTCCATTAGCGTTCTTCAGGTTCAAGTGCTTGTAAGAACAAATAAGGCAAAAAATAGTTTTCAGTTCAGATTTATGTGTTTGAATTGAATTAAACTATCGCCTCTTCGTACATATATATATATATATAAGTTAACACAAAACATGTTTAAATTAAATATTTGTTCATTCCCACCAAATAAGCTGACACCATTAAATTACAATTATAAAATATTTTTGCATTCCCACCAAATGTGCTGACACCATGTCTAGGTGTCATATACCAAAATTTAGTTCACACCAAACTGCAACACGCGCCGTTAAAAGTGACGTGATCATTAAAATTTGAAGTATAGAGTTAGGGTAGAAAATAAGAAAGAATTACTTTTGTTTTTACTTTGAAATAATAAAGAGGTTGTTGAGTGCCTTAAGACACTCAACACAAAAAATATTTTTTTATAAAATAACTAAACTTGTTATTTTAATTGGCGCCCGAGCAGGGACCCGGATGTCCTTGGTAAAACGAAGTCAAGCCTTGACAGGTTCCTCAGTAGTTTTTTAACAAACCGGGATTGAGCGTTAAGCCATCGCCTGTCAAGCTCGTGTAACGCGAGAAATTAGTTAAGGATAATAATAATAAAAAAATACGTGAAAGACAAATTATTCATAAATAAACGGAAATTGTGTAAAATAAATAAACTTAATAATAAAAACGCTAAATAAAAAAAGGAGTAAATGAAACAAATTAGTTAACAAATAGAGAAAAAAAACAAATTATTCATAAACAAACAGAACTTGTGTAAAACAAATAAGCTTAATATTAAAAACGTTAAATAAAATAAAAGAATAAGTCGAAAAAATTAGTTAACAAATAAAAATACAAATTAAAAGACATTATTTATCAAAGAAATAGTTATTTGAAAAATAAGAAGAAAGAACAAAAAATTAATAAGAATCCAAAAATATAAACATAATAAACTAAACATTTTTTTTTTAAATAAAGGAAGTGATTAATCCTTGATAAAAATAAAGTTAAAAATAAAAAACTAAACGTGATGCTAAATTTAAATAAAGAATAATAGAACTAAACAACAACAAAAACTCTAAGAAACTTAGAAATATAAGTAAACCTGAAACCGAAATGATAATAGTGACATTAAACTAACAATAAGAACAACTAGAACTTGAATAAATAGAACACAGAAAAAACAAAATTAAAATCAAATAAAAAGCTTATAAATAGAAACTGGCACAATAGAAGTGGAGTCCAACAACGAGTTCTACAATCCCTGACGAATATGAGGATCCTGATGCTGATAGAGTAAGATAACTTTAAGATTTGTTTTTTTATTACCCGTATCAAATAAGAAAATTATAATCAATACTTAGCCCTAAATAAATTTTCGTTTGTAAAAAAAAACATCAAATAAATATTAATGAAATTATGTTTTTGAATCATAAATTAAACTAAAACCTCCAGTGCTATAAAAATTTATTTTCCGAGTTATTCTATCCTTCAAATAATTTCATGCCGGACGATTCCATAGACGAAATAACACAGAGACTCAATAGGGCTCTCACAATGTCGCAACCAAGTGGATCTTCCAGTTCAAATGGACTTTCTGTCCTGAACGAAGCACAGAAGAAACAGATTAGGGACATGGTCGAGGAGATGCTAAGAGAAAGACATGACAATTTATTAGATGAAGGCACTGATCAACCGATAGGCAGAGTTAATTCCAATTTAGAAGAGTTAGAAAAAGTCCCCGACGTTGTCCGTTCGATACGCGAATTTTCTGGGAAACCAGGAGAATTTAATTCCTGGCGAAAGTCGGTAGATAGGGTATTGTCACTTTTTGAAACTCTCCGCGGCACCGGACGCTACTATGCCATCTTACACGTCATTCGAACTAAAATAATAGGAGATGCCGATACGGCATTAGAATCGTATAGGACACCGCTAGATTGGGTTAAAATTAGAAAATGTTTAATGATACATTATTCAGACAGACGAGATATTGGGACACTAGAGTACCAAATGACTGCTCTCTGTCAAGGAAGCAAAACTATAAACGACTTTTATCAAACGGTGTATCAGCACCTTTCTTTAATCTTAGATAAGGTTGCCTGCCTAGATTTTAATGAGGAAACATTACGTGCTATGACTAACACGTACAGGGAAAAGGCGTTAGATACTTTCATTAGGGGTCTTAACGGGGACCTTTCTCGGCTATTAAGTATCAGGGAACCGACATCCTTACCCCAGGCTCTACATATTTGCCTTAAATTGGACAACATGACTTACAGAAGAAACTATGCTCAGGTTCAAAATTCAAAAGTTAACGGGCAAAGGAGTAGAGTCGAGATGCCAAATTTAACCAGTGGACGTGCATTTTATCCTGAACTTACTCATACAGGATTTACAAGGCCACCATTACCACCACGGTACCGTACTGCAGTTAACCATAACGGTCAGAATCAGAATTTTGTGCGCTCAAACTTTAATCCTCCTAGATTCCAGTTTAATTCAAATGGATTCACAGGGCAATCATACCGAAATGAATATAATAACTATCGAAAAACTCCTGGAATAGAACCAATGGATGTTGATCGGTCAATCCAAGCAAGACAGGTAAATTATATGAACCGGCCACCAATAAATCAAAACCAAAAAAGACCAGCAGGTACCTCTTTTCAAGGACCAGTTAACAAGATGCAAAGGAATTATCATATAAACGCCGATTATGTACCAGCAGATGAGTGGTATAGATGGACAGATTATCCACCTGAAGGAAATGAAGTTGATGTACAACCAACAAATAATGAAGAAGATTACATCCAGGAATATTTACAACATATTCGTGAAGAAGACGATGGTCCAGGAGAAATGAAAGATGAGCAACCAGACGACGTTCAGCTTGCAGTTAATTTTTTAGGTTAAACTGTTCCTCTTTGCCGTATTTCGAGGCAAAAATGAGGAACGGCAATGCACTTTCATTTTTATTAGATAAAGGCAGCAACAAGAACTACATTAGACCGGACATTGTACAAACCCCAATAGACAACAACCAAATTTTTTATGCAAAATCTGCCAACGGTGCAATTAAGATAACGCAACATACTCTTTTGACATTTTCAGGAATCGATAACACTCCGCTTAAATTTTATTTACTACCAAGTTTTGATTGATTTGATGCCATATTAGGAAATGACAGTTTGAAAGAACTGTCAGTCGTTATCCATATTGCGGAAAATTATTTTACAATAGGAAATGGACTAAGAATTAATATAAAGCAACGCATTTCACAAGCGTGAACAACATAGATTTACGGACCGAACATTTAAGTCAAATCCAAAAACATTCTCTCAGAAACATTGTGGAGCGACATAGTCAACTCTTTGCGGAACCAGATGAGAAACTAACTTATTCGACCGTAGTAGTAGCAGATATCAGGACCGAAAACAGGACACCAATATACGCAAAAAATTATCCATATCCAATGGCACTAAAAGATGTCGTGGAAGACGAGATTAACCGACTCTTGCGAGATGGTATTATAATAAGACCGTCACGATCCCCATATAATTCTCCTATTTGGGTAGTACCCAAAAAGGATGACCATTCAGGGAAAAGAAAGTATAGACTTGTTGTAGACTTCCGAAGACTGAACGCAGTGACAATCGCGGATAAATATCCTATTCCAGATATTAATGACATTTTGGCAAATTTAGGCGGAAACGAATACTTTACAGTTTTAGATCTTAAAAGCGGGTTCCACCAAATTAACCTTAGGGAAGAAGATAGAGAAAAGACAGCTTTCTCCATTAACAATGGTAAATTTGAGTTCACTAGGTTACCTTTTGGATTAAAGAACGCTCCATCTATTTTTCAAAGGGCTCTTGACGATATTTTGCGGCAATTCATAGGAAAAATATGCTATGTTTACGTAGACGATATTATCATTTTTAGTAAAGACGAAAAATCACACATAGAACATGTGAACCAGATATTTGAAACATTAAAACAGGCTCACATGAAAATCCAACTAGATAAATGTGAATTTTTTAAACGCGAAGTGGAGTTCCTTGGATTTATGGTATCAATGGAAGGGATAAAAACAAACCCAAAGAAAGTTGAAACAATATTAAAGTTCAACCACCCTAAGACATTAAAGGAGCTTCGCTCATTCCTGGGTCTATCAGGATATTATAGGCGTTTTATCAAAGGTTACGCTGATATTGCAAAGCCACTTACAGTTCTTTTACGAGGAGAGGAAGGACGAGTATCGAAGACGACATCTTCTCAAGCCAAAATCAATTTGTATGAAGGGGCAAAAAAGGCTTTTGGCGACCTAAAGAATGCTCTAGTTTCACAGGAAGTGATACTAGTATATCCAGACTTTAATAAAGACTTTGAGTTGACAACAGACGCGTCAAATTACGCTATTGGAGCAGTGCTCAGCCAAGATGACAAGCCCATAAGCTTTATTTCCAGGACACTTAGCAAAACTGTGGAAAGATATACAGCCAATGAAAAAGAGATGTTGGCTATTATTTGGTCACTAACTTCGCTAAGAAACTACCTCTACGGCTCAAAAAAGGTAATAATATTTACCGACCATCAACCACTTACCTATGCTCTCAGCAATAACAATAGCAACTCTAAAATGAAAAGATGGAAATGTATGCTTGAGAATATAATTACCAACTACGATATAAACCAGGTAAGACTAACGTAGTGGCCGATGCGTTATCTAGAAATGTCTCAGGGTTGAACGCTATTGAAGATCAACCAAGTCTCTCTACTATGACTCAACACAGTGCTGAAAGTTCAAGCGAAAATCTTATACCAATCGTTGAAACACCAGTTAACGTGTTTAAAAATCAACTGTTTATAACTATAGGAGAAGTACCTTCATATCAATTCAAAATAGTCTTCCCAGGTTATCATCGACACCTAATAGTCGAAACATGTAATGATGAACAGAAACTCATAAATGTTCTTAAGAGGTATCTTAACCCATCGGTTATAAATGGCATTAAAACTCCAGAGCCAATAATGGGCAAAATTCAAAACATTTACGCAGATAATTTCTCAAATTACAAATGTAGATTTACACAAAGAGTAGTTGAAGACATAATATCTGAACATGATCAGGAGAACATAATTGTAGAAGAACATTCAAGGGCTCACCGCAATGAAAAGGAAAATAGAGCGCAAATTATGGAAAAATATTATTTTCCATCTATGGCACGAAAAATAAAAAGAATAATAAAATTGTGTTCAATTTGCAAAAAAAAAATAAATATGAAAGGCATCCAAATATACCGGAACTTGGGGCAACACCGATACCAACATATCCTGGTCATACAATTCATATAGACATATTTTCAACTGATAAAAAATTAATTCTGACTTAAATCGATAAATTCTCAAAATACGTACAAGTGAAACAACTTAGTGGCAGGTCAATTGAGGCCGTTAGGAGACCACTTAGGGAACTTTTGTTTTTCTACGGAGTACCAAAGAATGTAGTAATGGACAATGAACCTTCGTTGAATTCACCTTCTATTTTATTTATGATGAAAGACGACTTCAAAATAAATATTTTTACTACCCCTTCCTATAGAAGTGAACCAAATGGACAGATAGAACGTTTCCATTCGACCTTAGGGGAAATAATGAGATGCCTCAAGGAAGAGGGAACGTGTAGAGATTTTGATGAGTTATTAGAAAAATCCGTTAATAAATATAACCACTCTATCCATACTACCACAAATAGAAACCAGTAGACTTATTTTTTGGACGAACAGTTGACTTTTCACCACAGGATTACGAAACAACAAGGCTCACAAACGTTGAACGACTTAAACGCAAACAGGAAAAGGACCTCGCTTACCACAATTAAAACAAAAAGCCAGCCAAAGAATATGTACCTGGACAATTGGTATACGTAAAGACTAATAAAAGATTAGGTACTAAATTAAGTAACAGGTTTAAGGAAGAAGTAGTAAAAGAAAACCGTGGTACAACCATCGTTACTGAAAGTGGTAGGGTTATTCACAAAAGCCACATAAGGAATTGAATAATGAAAATAAAATTTTCTCTTAGAAAACTTTTCTTTTTCTTTCAGACTATTTTTGGTAACTGTTTTGGCGGACCTTAACATTTTAGACTACTCTAACACTAGACTCGTAACAATCCAACATTACAAATGAGATATTGAAGGTTAGAAAAGAAGACTGGAATACTGAATTAACAATTAGCTTAGAACGCAAATTAAACTTAATTGAAAAAGAATTACAAAACATTGAATATGCCATACAATGGGCAAAGGTTAATATTGTAAATTCCTTTATCTTATCCAAAACAGAAATTGAAGCTTTGAATGATGTACTAACAAATTACAATATACCAATATTTAACGTAGATGAATTACTTACTTTGGGCAATGTGAAAATTGTAACAAATAATAAAGAAATTTTATATATTCTAAGCATTCCAATCACACATACTGATAATTGTGAAACATACCTAGCAAAACCTGTAAAATTTGGAAATCTAATAGACAAAATTGAATTTGATAAAATATTAAAATGTAAAGATGTTTTATTTGCTATTAAAGAAAAATGTAAAAATTATAATGACATAACCATATGTAATAAAAATGATATAGTAGAATTAAAAGACGATTATTGCATAACCAACTTATTTAAGAATAGAATAGGGAACTGCACCCAGGTAAATAATGATCACGTAGCCACTATAGAAGAAATTGGAAGCGATCTTATACTACTGAACCAATACAACGGCAAGATCACAACAAATGACGAAGAAATAAAACTAAATGGAACATATTTGTGAAACACTTTAATACAACAATAAAAATTGATGAGCAAGAATATTTTTCTCTCGAAATAAGCGGCAGTAAACCCCTTCCAGCCTTTCTACAACCAAAGAGTTATATATATTAGCATATATACATACATAAATATGTACATTTTATTATATTATTTGATAAATCTACTTTACATATACATATATAAGTATTTATTGAAAATTTTAAGAAAACATAATTATTTTTGTCAGTCAGAATTTTTCAATTGATATAAAATATTGAAATTAGTAATATCAAAAATTGTAAAAAAATATAAAAAATATATTTTAAAAAGAAAATAAATAAATATTTATATAAAAAAAGGTGAAATAGTACTAATTAAATATATTGTGAGTTCCACCACTATACAAATAATTGGCGCAGTCGGACTTTGAACCTGCTTTTTATTCAAGAAACGAATCCAGAAAAACAGGAAGAAAATATTCAATTTTTTAAATTTTTTCAAATAAAGAGGGCAGCAAAACCAACGAACCAACCAACAAACAAAGCGGAACAGGAACCGAATTATCAATTTCAGGAACCATATAAAAAGATAAAAATTTAAATAAAAAATTGATTAAAATATGACTACAACAATTACAATAATCCCTTTCCAATTACTGGGAGATATTCCAAAGTTTGATGGACAACCAGAAGAGCTAGAAATTTTTATAAAAAATATTGAAGGTCTTCGTCAACATGTTGATGCTACATCTATTGAACTTTTTGATCTTAGAATACGTAACAAAATTGTGGGTGCAGCCAACATTTCATTAATCAACAACAACAATCCAACAAAATGGGAAGAAGTCAAGGTAATATTAAGAATTAACTTTAATATACCAGACAGTGTAGAGAGTTTAATTAACAAAATTAAGACAGCTGAATGTAGAAATAGTATAAGTCAATTTTTTAATTATATAGAGTCACTCAAAACAAAATTAAATTTAAAAACTAGTATTGATAATACACAGTGGTATAATTGTAAAAACAATGAGCAAATGATTTTAAAGATTTTTATTAACAAACTTCCAAATGAACCTAAATTAATTTTAAAATCTAGGAATCCCTTTTCAATGTTACAAGCAAAAGAGATTCTTATTGATACTGATTATTTTTATAGTAATATACCAGACAATTTACAACCCTTCTCATCCAAAAATAAATTTTTCCTTAATAATAATTTAAACAAAAATAATTCTCAATATTCAGAACAATCTTCCTCTAGAAACATAAATAGAAATAATTTTAATAAAAACGAACATAGAAATTTTAAAGAAATGGACAATTTTTCAGAACGACGTTATAGAAACCAAAATTTTACGAAAAGAAATTTTAATAATGCTGAAGATTATAACAGAAACTACAGCTATGAATCTTCTAACCGAAATTTTAATAATTACAGAAATTTTAATAACAATAGACACTTTAACACAGGACAAAATTATAACAACACTAATAATTATAATAGTAGTAACTATAATAATTATGATAACAACAATAATAATAATTACAATAATAGTAACAATAATAATATAGGAAACAGAAATATAATTAGTGATAATAATAGTAGATCTACTCAAAATTCTTCAAATAGAACCGTTCAAATGGATATTGATAATATTCAAACAGCAAATTTTCAGTTAACAGCCGAAAAAATTTACCCTGCATAGTAGTGAAAACGCAATCAATTCCATTAAAACTTCTTATAGATACAGGTTCAGGTACTTCTCTAATAAGAAAAGATTTATTTCACTCGTCATTTCAAACAAAACTAGAACGTCCTATAATTTTAAACACTATTTGTTCTAAAACTATTGCTAAGACCAAAATTACTATACCATTCTTTAAAGAATTCAATTTACCGAATTGTAAACTTGAAATGATAGAAACAGAAATATTAAATGATTTTGATGGTATATTAGGATGTAATATTTTGAATCCATTAGGTGCGAAAATTAATTTAAAAGAAAACATTTTAATAACTGATAATGCAAAAACACCACTAATTTTTAATGAAACTGTTGAGCATTATAATGAACATGATATATCATATTTTAATAGCATAACTATTGATATTAATTTTAATGAACCGCGAATCGAATGCATTATAAACAAATTACAAACAGATAATTTGAATAATGAAGAAATAACTGAATTAACAAAATTGATTAAAGAATTTAATTCTGTATTTTATATTGAAGATGAAAATCTATCGTCTGTCAGTAAATATAAACACAAAATACCTACTATAAATGATATTCCAGTATATAGTAAAGCGTATCGTTTTCCAGAAATTCATAGAGAAGAAGTGGAAAAACAAATGAATGAAATGCTTAAATCAGGCATTATAACTAAATCATGTAGTCCATACAATGCTCCAATTTGGATTGTTCCAAAAAAGATTGATAATTCTGGTAAACAGAAATGGAGAGTTGTGGTAGATTACCGAAAATTAAATAACGTAACAATTGAAGATAAATTTCCCATTCCTAATATGGAAGACTTATTTTCAAAATTAGGAAACTCACAATATTTTAGTACACTTGATTTAGCAAAAGGATTCCACCAAATTTTAATTTCTCCGGAAGATAGGCACAAAACAGCCTTTTCCACTCCAACAGGACATTATGAGTTCACACGTATGCCTTTCGGATTAAAGAATGCACCTGCATCTTTCCAAAGAATGATGAACGAAATATTACATGACTATATAAATAATATTTGTGTTGTATATCTTGATGATATATTGATATTTTCCACATCACTTCAAGAACATATCAATTCATTAAAGAAAATATTTAAGAGATTATCAGAATATAATCTGAAAGTCCAAATTGATAAATGCAATTTTTTTAAACGTGAATCTGAATATTTAGGACATATTATTACAATAGATGGAATAAAACCAAATCCAGAAAAAATTAAAATCATTAAAAAGATACCATTACCGAAAACAGTAAAGGAAATCAAATCATTTTTAGGTTTAGCGGGTTTCTACCGTAAATTCATAAAAGATTACAGTAGAATAGCTCTTCCAATGATTTCATATTTAAAAAAGAATTCAAGAATTGATCTTGAAAATCAAAACTATATTGATTCTTTTAATAAATTAAAAACAATTTTATGCACTTATCCTGTATTAGCATATCTCAATTTTGATAAACTATTTGTTTTAACAACAGATGCTAGTAACGGAGCCTTAGGAGCAGTTCTTTCACAAAATGGTCATCCTATTTCTTATACATCTCGAACTTTAAGCAAACATGAACAAAATTATAGTGCAATTGAAAAGGAACTATTGGCAATTGTTTGGTCAATTAAATATTTTAGACCATATTTATACGGCAGAAAATTTAAAATCCAAACTGATCATCGACCTTTAATATGGCTAAACGGTTTAAAAGAACCAAATATGAAACTACAAAGGTGGGAAATTCAATTAAATGAATATAATTTTGAAATAGAATATATTAAAGGCAAAACTAATAAAGTAGCAGATTATCTCAGTCGTTTAGATGTGAATATTTTAGAACAAGATATTCAAAATCCAAGTTCTACTTTAGCTACAATACATAGCGGAGTTGAAAATTTAAATGATCATATATTTATATCTGAAAAACCAATCAACTTATATAAAAATCAAATAATAATTTCTTTAAAAAATTCTTTTAAATATAAGAAACAAATATTATTCAATAAAAATACAAGGCACACAATTACAATAAAAATTATTTCGATGAAAAGATATTAAATTTTTTAAAGAAAATCTTTCCAATAAAAGGAACAATAGGAATTTTTTGCGATAATTTAGATATTTACAAGAATTTACAAGAAACATTAATTCGATATTTTTCAAACTTACCGAATATGAAATTTGTACGTTGTACTAAATTTTTAAAAGATATAATAGATAGAGAAAATCTCTTAACTATTTTAGAAAAATTTTATAACGATAAAAATCACAGAGGTATTGAGGAAACTTTCTTAGAGTTAAAAAATAATATTTATTATCCAAATTTGAAAACTGAAATTCATAAATTTATTAATAACTGCACTTTATGTAATATGTGCAAATACGATAGAAATCCAATTAAAACAAAATTTTGTGTAACTGAAACACCTCTACAATCAAACGAAATAGTTCACATGGATATATGGTTTTTAAATAAAAATACAACATTCCTAACATGTATAGATAAATTAACAAAACATGTATCTATACATTATTTAAGTGATAAAAATTCAATAAGTATTGTTGAAAAAATTAGAGAAAGATTTGCAATTTTAGGAAAACCAAACAAAATTATAGCTGATAATGAATTTAATACAGCTTTGATTAAAGAATTTTTACGATCAGAAGAAGTAGATTATCATTTCACATCACCAAATACACACACGGGAAATGCAGGCATTGAACGATTCCATCTCACACTTAATGAACACATCAGATTATTTAAACTACAACAAAAAGATCAAGACTTAAACGATAAAGCTATAGTATATAAATGCATTGAACTATATAATGATACTATACACAGTATAACATGTGTAAAACCTAATGATTTATTACATAATAAATTTGATAAATCAATTTGGAAAAAATTACATAACGTTGTTCATGATAAAAAAGTTAAACGGATTAATAAAATGAATGAAAATAGAAAAGACTGTCACGAATATAGAGAAAGAGAATTTGTTAAAAATCTTGGATTTAATAATTTAAAACAAAAACCAAAATATATAATAAAACAAGTAAAAAATAAAAATAATACACATTTTTTAGATGAAAATGGTTGTAAAAGAGATAGACAGATTGTCAAAAGAACTTTTAAATATCAAAATGAAATACCAAATATTCATTTTGATAGAAAAATAACTGGAAGAAACTATTCCAAGAAATAAATAAATTTGATTAAAATTTGTTCATTAATATTATTACTATTTATCTACTTATATATATATTTAAAATAATAAATACAAAAAAAAAATAATATGTTAAAACTTAAAAAAAACATTTATATTAATATATTTATAAAATTAAAAAATGTTCAAATATAATGTATACTTAAAACTTTGTTACTTTGTTAATATTTTTGTAATGAATTATTTTTTATGTATTTATATATGCTACATTCCAGGAGTAATGTCTTGTCAAAGGGTGGGGGAGTTATATATATTAGCATATATACATACATAAATATGTACATTTTATTATATTATTTGATAAATCTACTTTACATATACATATATAAGTATTTATTGAAAATTTTAAGAAAACATAATTATTTTTGTCAGTCAGAATTTTTCAATTGATATAAAATATTGAAATTAGTAATATCAAAAATTGTAAAAAAATATAAAAAATATATTTTAAAAAGAAAATAAATAAATATTTATATAAAAAAAGGTGAAATAGTACTAATTAAATATATTGTGAGTTCCACCACTATACAAATAATTAAAGGGGATTGGCGGCAAGATAGAGGAGGTACTCTCATTGGAACGGTTGCAGAAAATAAACATTGAAAATATTAAACGACTAAGCCTATTAGAAACCAAAAACAATATTATGACAATAGTTCTGGCGCTTGTGTTAATTGCTGCTATGGGAACCATCGCAAGTGTTAAACTGTGGGGAAGATTCTATCATTCAAAGAAAGGAAAAGAAGCCCTTCCAGAAACAATTGAAACTCCTGATGAAGAACCGAAAGCTGAGAAAAAACAATCAAGCATTTACAATCTTCATGTATTTTGAACAATCGGGACGATTGTGTTTAAGGAGGGAGGAGTTAACACAAAACATGTTTAAATTAAATATTTGTTCATTCCCACCAAATAAGCTGACACCATTAAATTACAATTATAAAATATTTTTGCATTCCCACCAAATGTGCTGACACCATGTCTAGGTGTCATATACCAAAATTTAGTTCACACCAAACTGCAACACGCGCCGTTAAAAGTGACGTGATCATTAAAATTTGAAGTATAGAGTTAGGGTAGAAAATAAGAAAGAATTACTGTTGTTTTTACTTTGAAATAATAAGGAGGTTGTTGAGTGCCTTAAGACACTCAACACAAAAAATATTTTTTTATAAAATAACTAAACTTGTTATTTTAATTTATATATATATATATATATATATATATATATATATATATATATATATATATATATATATATATATATATATATATATATATATATATATATATTGTTACGAATTTGGTTGTGAACAGTCCTGTTGTAATTACTCTAGAATATACTGAATTGTTGTTATTGTTGATTATTGAATTATTGATTCTTATTATTTACTGAGTTGTTTACTATTTGCTGAATTGGTGTTACTCTTATTTACTGAATTGTTTACTATTTCTTATTCACTGAATTGTTGTTATTCTTATTTGTTTTTTTGTTTACTCATTGTAAATGAACACATAACAGCTATACATACATGCATACATAATTACTTGTTTACTAACAAAGCGACAACAAATAAGATCGTGGTTATCGTTGTTGTTGTCTGTCGGCATTTGAACATTGGGTACGTGTATGTGTGTATGGCTTGTGTTTATGTTTAATTTAAGTGTACGATGATGTAAACAACTTCAACAAACATCATGATTATTCGAGAAATGATCATTAAAAGTATATAAGCTGCGCACACCAACGTTCAATAGTTCAGTCAGAGTTCAGTCAGTAGACAGACAGTGTTGAGTCACTAATTAGTGAGTGAGTTGTTAGACTTTACCGTGATCGTGTAGAGTGCCTTCGTAGACTAGTAGCTAGTGTACTAGACTGGTAGTCCGAAGGTCGCAAGTTCGACTCCTGCCGCAGACTCTGGGTGTCTCTGCAGATAAGCCAAGTAGCTTCGCAGATTGTGTTTGTTAAAAAAAAAGTGGTTACTATTGCTTTTGAGCATAGTACAGTGGTATTAAATTAAATAAAGCAGTAGCTGTTAATTGTTGTTTAATTTCATTGCAATAAAAGAACCTACGGAAAACGTTTTTAAAAAGGTAAAAACGTAAAAATTGGTGTCAGAAGTGGGATTGCAAAATGAAGTTCGACGAGCTAAAGGAGGAACAGCTAAAGCAGGAGTTGACTGAACTGGGCCTGTCCACAGCTGTTAGCAAAGTAGAGGTGCAGAAGAGGCTAGTGGAGGAGTTTGTTCGGCTTGGCCTGGACCTCAAGACCCATGAGTTCGAAGAAAAAGAAGAACTGGAGATGGGTACACGTTCAGATACAAGCAACATGGACATAAACTCTATGTTTGCAGTGTTTATGCAGAAAATGGAAGAAATCTCTAAGACAAGACAAGAAATGATGTTGCAGAAAATCGAAGAAAACTCTAAGAAAATGGAAGAAAGTTCTAAGGCCAATAATGAAATGATGCAGAAAATGGAAGAAATCTCTAGGGTCAATAAATAAATGATGTTGCAGAGAATGGAAGAAATCTTTAAGGCCAATAATGAAATGCTGAAAGCAACAAACAAAAGGCTGGATGATATCCATGAGGCCGTGAATGCGAGGATTAACATCCATTAAAGATAGATGGATTTACAAGGAGAGAGAAATTCACAGCGTCAATAGCAAACTCGATGGCCTAGAAGAAGATGTTCATGGGAAGTTTTATATGCAGGAGAATGGTGTCGATCAGAAGCCACACAGCCTGGAAGCAAGGGCATGTGATCTTCAACCGCACGAGGGGCCAATGCAAGTTATTCCATAAGCTGCAAGTAGATGTGAAACTGTAGCCAACAGAAATGCATGGGCCGCGGAGAAGAAATGCACTAAGTTAATTCTGGCATTAAAAGGCGCTGATCCACAAGTCCTGAAAACTGTGTCCGCTACGGCCAGAAGCAACTATGAGGACATTATTGCGGCTAGGCAGCGTAAATCTGATGGAGAGCATAAGGGCCAGATCCACAGAAAGGAGTTAAAGCCGCAAAAGCCAAGGAAGATTACGAGGATGCCGTCAAGGAGTTTGAAGCCAATGGCGGCAATACAGCGAACGGTGGTGGCAAGAATCGTGGCTCTGCAGCGCAAGTATATTGGGGAGCATAAGGGGCAGATCCACAGAATGGAGCTAAAGCCGCAAAAGCCAAGGAAGACTATGAGGATGTCGCCAAAGAATTTGAAGCCAAAGGCGACAGTACAGTGAACGGTGGTGGCAAGAATCGCGGCTCTGCAATGCAAGTATGGTGGAGAGTATAAGGGGCAGATCCACAGAATGGAGCTAAAGTCGCAAAAGCCAAGGAAGACTATGAGGATGCCATCAAAGAATTTGAAGCCAATGGTGGCAGTGAAGCAAATGGTGTTGGCAAGAATCGCGGCTCTGCAGCGTAAGTGTGGAGCTAAAGCCGCAAAAGCCAAGGAAGACTATGAGGATGCCATCAAAGAATTTGAAGCCAATTGTGGCAGTGAAGCAAACGGTGTTGGCAAGAATCGCGGCTCTGCAGCGTAAGTGTGGTGGAGAGCATAAAGGCCAGATCCACAGAATGGAGCTAAAGCCACAAAAGCCAAGGAAGAATATGAGGATGCTGTCAAAGAATTTGAAACCAATGGCGGAAGTACAGCGAATGCTAGTAGCAAGAATGGAGGCAAAAAGGCTGGCAAAAAGAAGGCGAAAAAGAGCAAGACAGCTGATTCCGAGGAAGAGGAGGAGGAAGAAAATGGATGCCCGGTGCGATGGAGTTGCGGATTCTGGTGGATTCCACGAGAGACAACTGGTTGTACTGTTTAACTCACAAAGGAAGAAAGGACTGTCTCCCAAACTAGAAACACAGGGGTATGGACCATACAAGGTGATAAAGAGATTGAACGGTGTTGTGTATGGGATACAGAAGCACAATAGCCGCCGATCGAAAATGAAGGTGGTACACTTGGAGCGACTCGCAAAATGCGGAAGCAGTGGTTCTGTGCCTGTTCAGGACGAACAGGCTTAAGCGGGCGGCAGTGTTACGAATTTGGATGTGAACAGTCCCATTATAATAATTCTAGAACCTACTGAATGCTTGTATTATTCATCATAATTACTCTAGGAGATACTGAATTGTTGTTATTGTCATTTGCTTTTATTATTCATTGTAAATGAGCACATGACAACTATACATACATGCATACATAAATACTTGTTACGCGACAGTGGTCGCGAACACACAAACACATATGTTAAATACACGATGCTTCTAAGTGATTGAATCAGCGAATAAGAGTTTTGTTTTCTTTTTTTATTTTTAAATAAAACAAAAGAAAATGTTATTTTATTTGTATGGGGTTTTATTTTATATAATTTATTCTTTATTGTTTTTATTTGAAGTTAATTAAACAATTTTCCTTTTAAATTTTTACTCAAAGATATTTGATTGTTCAGTTTTATTTTACACGATTACTTTTCAACAAAACATTTAACACAAATGCGATCAAAAATAAATCTGCGCCTCGTTGTATGAAGTGATGCACTTTTATAGTAAAAATATGTACTAAAAATAACTGGTCATAATTGTGCATTTCATTTCGGGATAGCAGAATTATAAATCGTCCTAGCAACAATATTAATAATTGCTTTGTATCACTTATTTTGCATATACATATGGTGTATGCAAAAAAGAAATAAAAATGTGCATGCCTGATCATGTTTCTAATAAACAGTTACATACAAACAATGCAATTATCAATGAGAGCACAATAAACTTGATGGGCATTCATAATCTTTAATAACTGCTTTACATACGCAGTGCAGTATGTAAACAAGTTGAAAAGACTATGAATGATTTATCATTATCATTCTTTTAACAGTCACTGCTTGGTGACAAAAACAACAACAATCATAACTGGGCATGCAGAAATAAATTTGATGCAGCAAATTAATATCAAGCATGTACATATATATTTTCATGTTCTTATAAGTATGTTAATTTATGGTTTAATAATCATATTTTCTGTTCTAAATCAATGTATTAGGGGCGTTCGCAACGTTAGAGATGTTTGCACACATAACTCCCCCATTGTTAGATTGACGCTCCGTGGAAATTTATATGTATGTTTTACATAGAAATGTACATATGTTACGTATTTTTATAAATATTACATATATTATTAATACATACAGAAACGCACGTATGTATATTGTGCGTATATATAAAAAAATTTTCAATTTGTTAATAAAGTATTTACATACATACGTAGGTACAATGTTCGACGATTCCTGAGAATTATACAATTCTATCAATCTTCTTTTTTTTCTCTTTTTTTTTCTTTCTTTATATTAACTTACATATGTATGTAGTTTTTGAACAAAAATGTACATTATCTGAAATTTAATTAATAATAACAGAAAGATATAATAACATAAATGATTCAATACTTTTAAAATAATAAGATTATTTAGAAATTATTTTAACATTAGTTAGAAATTTTTTCGAAATTATATTCGAAGCACTTTTTTTTATATAATTTTTGAGCAATGTATAATTTAAAAACAAAACAAAATATACACTTTCAATTTTTATTTTATAAATCCGTAAATAAAATTTAATATTTTCTTTACGAAAATTTTATTCGTGAACTGTGATAACACAAAAACTAATTTCTTGAAAAAGGTCATTAAAAGCTCATTTCAATTTTAGTAATCAAATATTTGATAATTCTTATGGCTGATTCGTGTTGCATTTAATTTTTGTGATATTTTTCATTATTGTTTTTATTTTTATTCCGGCTCTAGGTCATATATTAAATAAAACTCTTTTTTTTTTTTTTTTTTTTTTTTTTTTGTTTTATTTAAATTTTTATTTTTTATTCCATATTTCGATCACCATCGGTTCTCTTCTTTAGGAATTTTAAGTAAAGCAAATTACATGTGATAGTTATTAAAGAACAAATTACAACAAAGATCAAATGTGTAAATCATTCTGACAAACACTAGCAGAACGGAACAACATGCTGTTTTCGAAAGCCGCTACACTTTCATCATCAGCGTTCTTGTGTTTTGGTCCACTTCTGTGGTGTCAGTTGATGTATATTTCAGCTATTCATACAAATCTTCACTGTAAATGGAATACGAGAATTGTTGTTTATTCATCGTATCATAATCTGTGAAAACTTTTTTTTTGTAATGAAGAGCTCAAATTACACCTCACTAACTTACAACAGTCTTACCATTGTTATCTATTCTTTTACCCACCATACACATGCTTATTTTTAATTTGCTTATTTTATTTTTTACTTATGACAAACTTGTTTGGTTTGTTACTATAAGTATGTATATTTTATTAATTTCATATTGATGTTCTTCGGTGTGCCCTCCGTTAGTTAAGTATATATTTGTTAATTTTTCCGACCTTATGATATGTAATTTTTGTTTTTATTTTTATTCCGGCTCTAGGTCATATATTAAATAAAACTCTTTTTTTTTTTTTTGTTTTATTTAAATTTTTATTTTTTATTCCATATTTCGATCACCATCGGTTCTCTTCTTTAGGAATTTTAAGTAAAGCAAATTACATGTGATAGTTATTAAAGAACAAATTACAACAAAGATCAAATGTGTAAATCATTCTGACAAACACTAGCAGAACGGAACAACATGCTGTTTTCGAAAGCCGCTACACTTTCATCATCAGCGTTCTTGTGTTTTGGTCCACTTCTGTGGTGTCAGTTGATGTATATTTCAGCTATTCATACAAATCTTCACTGTAAATGTAATACGAGAATTGTTGTTTATTCATCGTATCATAATCTGTGAAAACTTTTTTTTTTGTAATGAAGAGCTCAAATTACACCTCACTAACTTACAACAGTCTTACCATTGTTATCTATTCTTTTACCCACCATACACATGCTTATTTTTAATTTGCTTATTTTATTTTTTACTTATGACAAACTTGTTTGGTTTGTTACTATAAGTATGTATATTTTATTAATTTCATATTGATGTTCTTCGGTGTGCCCTCCGTTAGTTAAGTATATATTTGTTAATTTTTCCGACCTTATGATATGTAATTTTTGTTTTTATTTTTATTCCGGCTCTAGGTCATATATTAAATAAAACTCTTTTTTTTTTTTTGTTTTATTTAAATTTTTATTTTTTATTCCATATTTCGATCACCATCGGTTCTCTTCTTTAGGAATTTTAAGTAAAGCAAATTACATGTGATAGTTATTAAAGAACAAATTACAACAAAGATCAAATGTGTAAATCATTCTGACAAACACTAGCAGAACGGAACAACATGCTGTTTTCGAAAGCCGCTACACTTTCATCATCAGCGTTCTTGTGTTTTGGTCCACTTCTGTGGTGTCAGTTGATGTATATTTCAGCTATTCATACAAATCTTCACTGTAAATGTAATACGAGAATTGTTGTTTATTCATCGTATCATAATCTGTGAAAACTTTTTTTTTGTAATGAAGAGCTCAAATTACACCTCACTAACTTACAACAGTCTTACCATTGTTATCTATTCTTTTACCCACCATACACATGCTTATTTTTAATTTGCTTATTTTATTTTTTACTTATGACAAACTTGTTTGGTTTGTTACTATAAGTATGTATATTTTATTAATTTCATATTGATGTTCTTCGGTGTGCCCTCCGTTAGTTAAGTATATATTTGTTAATTTTTCCGACCTTATGATATGTAATTTTTGTTTTTATTTTTATTCCGGCTCTAGGTCATATATTAAATAAAACTCTTTTTTTTTTGTTTTATTTAAATTTTTATTTTTTATTTTTTATTCCATATTTCGATCACCATCGGTTCTCTTCTTTAGGAATTTTAAGTAAAGCAAATTACATGTGATAGTTATTAAAGAACAAATTACAACAAAGATCAAATGTGTAAATCATTCTGACAAACACTAGCAGAACGGAACAACATGCTGTTTTCGAAAGCCGCTACACTTTCATCATCAGCGTTCTTGTGTTTTGGTCCACTTCTGTGGTGTCAGTTGATGTATATTTCAGCTATTCATACAAATCTTCACTGTAAATGTAATACGAGAATTGTTGTTTATTCATCGTATCATAATCTGTGAAAACTTTTTTTTTTGTAATGAAGAGCTCAAATTACACCTCACTAACTTACAACAGTCTTACCTTTGTTATCTATTCTTTTACCCACCATACACATGCTTATTTTTAATTTGCTTATTTTATTTTTTACTTATGACAAACTTGTTTGGTTTGTTACTATAAGTATGTATATTTTATTAATTTCATATTGATGTTCTTCGGTGTGCCCTCCGTTAGTTAAGTATATATTTGTTAATTTTTCCGACCTTATGATATGTAATTTTTGTTTTTATTTTTATTCCGGCTCTAGGTCATATATTAAATAAAACTCTTTTTTTTTTTTTTTGTTTTATTTAAATTTTTATTTTTTATTCCATATTTCGATCACCATCGGTTCTCTTCTTTAGGAATTTTAAGTAAAGCAAATTACATGTGATAGTTATTAAAGAACAAATTACAACAAAGATCAAATGTGTAAATCATTCTGACAAACACTAGCAGAACGGAACAACATGCTGTTTTCGAAAGCCGCTACACTTTCATCATCAGCGTTCTTGTGTTTTGGTCCACTTCTGTGGTGTCAGTTGATGTATATTTCAGCTATTCATACAAATCTTCACTGTAAATGTAATACGAGAATTGTTGTTTATTCATCGTATCATAATCTGTGAAAACTTTTTTTTTTGTAATGAAGAGCTCAAATTACACCTCACTAACTTACAACAGTCTTACCATTGTTATCTATTCTTTTACCCACCATACACATGCTTATTTTTAATTTTCTTATTTTATTTTTTACTTATGACAAACTTGTTTGGTTTGTTACTATAAGTAAGTTTGTCATAAGTAAAAAATAAAATAAGCAAATTAAAAATAAGCATGTGTATGGTGGGTAAAAGAATAGATAACAATGGTAAGACTGTTGTAAGTTAGTGAGGTGTAATTTGAGCTCTTCATTACAAAAAAAAAAAGTTTTCACAGATTATGATACGATGAATAAACAACAATTCTCGTATTACATTTACAGTGAAGATTTGTATGAATAGCTGAAATATACATCAACTGACACCACAGAAGTGGACCAAAACACAAGAACGCTGATGATGAAAGTGTAGCGGCTTTCGAAAACAGCATGTTGTTCCGTTCTGCTAGTGTTTGTCAGAATGATTTACACATTTGATCTTTGTTGTAATTTGTTCTTTAATAACTATCACATGTAATTTGCTTTACTTAAAATTCCTAAAGAAGAGATAATATTGAGAATTTACTTAAAACAAATAAATTTCATTTAAAGTAGTTAGAGGAAACAATAATATAACTAAACTATTTACAGGTTCAAGGAAAAAAAGATAGTAAAAACCTTCAAGAGTGAAGATGTTAAAGTGCTAACTCTGCAAATTTTTGATTATAGCATAACTAGAATATCTGTTTCGACTTTCAAATCTTTGTGTAATTTTACTGGTTACTGTTGGAAATAAATCATCTTTGAGTTTTGTATGGAGACGACTGGTTCGGTAACGCGTTGGTAGCTTGTATGTAATTTTTAGGTTTTTATTTTGAATAATTTGGGGTTTTTTTAATGCGTTTTCGACATATTGTTGATATATTTGGCATCCGTATGTCATTATCGGTCTTATACACATTATATATAGCAAAATTTTGTTTTTGTTATTTTATATTGATTTCCGATTTAAAAGTGAAATAATGTCAGTTTTTTATCTATGATAATTCCCAAGTACTTAACTGAGTCTGTAATAGGTATATGTACTCCGTGAATAGAGAGCCTGTTACTAGGTATACGTTTCGGTTATTTGTTAGATGGGAATATAATTGCTTGTGTTTTAGCTTTATTAATTTTAATCTCCATTTTGCAAAGTAGTTTTTGGCATAAGTTAGTGCTTTATTCATTTTTTTAACGATAGCGTCTGAAACTTTTCCTGTCGCTTATAATGCCGTATCATCTGCATACAATGCTGCAGTGTCGCTTATAATGCCGTATCATCTGCATACAATGCTGCAGTGTAATCTGTTAGTAATTTGTAGTCGGAAATAAATATTTAGTACAAATTTTGACATAACACAGAGCTTTGCGGAATCCCTGCTAAAATGTTGCGTTCTCTAGAACATTTATCATTTATTTGGACCCTGAAAGATCTTTCTTTATTATCTTTTGTAGGTCTATTGGGTATCCAAATTTATTAGCCTATCATGCCATATGGAGTCAATTGCTTTTTCGATATCTAACAAAACCATTCCTGTACATTTTCTACTCCTTTTGTTTTGCTGTATGATGTTTACAATTCTTTTTACTTGATAGATCGTTGAATATTATTTTCTGAATTCAAATTGTTTTTCTTGTATGATGTTATTATTCTCTGTAAAATCATTTAATCTATTTAATATTATTTTTTCAAATACCTTATCCAGGACATTTAGCATACTAATTGATCTATAGTTTTCTGGAACTTTTGGATTAGGAATTGGCAATCCTAAATTGTTTAGGAAAATAACAGTCTTTCAAACACCAATTATAAACTTTCGCAACACGATCAAAGAAAGTGTCTGACATGTTCTTGAGTAAAATAGAATTAATTCCATCAACACCTGGGGCTTTTGAGTTTTTCACAGTACTTATGTAATATTTTACTTTATCTTTGGTTGTGATTCGTGTTGAACCTTCGTAGTGAACGGGCGTGTTAGCGGAGTTTTTTTTTACATACTAAACAAACAAAAATACAAAAAAAAATATTCGTAATAAGTACTGACTAGTAATAAGTACTAATATTGTTAAATTTGCATTAATAACATTTTTCATATAATCTGAAAAAAAAAAACGCAAACAAAGTGACTGAGGAATAATCTGCATTAGTACCTCAAAAACAAACAATTGTGAAGTGAGTTCTAAAGGCAGAAATGCCTATTTTACTGTGAGTTCTGATATTCTTAATGCACACAATAAAAATAAAAAATCGGATGGTAGTCTTTTCTAACGGCAAAGCCAATTTTACGCGAGCGATCAACTTCGCTTACTCCAATGCCAAGTAGTGATTCGGTAACATTACCATTGCGTAGTTGATCTTTATTTAAGTCAGCGCCATTATCCGCTCCGGGCTCGTGTTTATCAATTAACCAAGCTATCACTACAGACAACACTAGTCAGAAACCAAAGGAGCCTGTCGGAATATCACAGTGGTAAAGCGTGGGCGAAGCCAAAATTCTTCAAAGATCTCATCTGTTTCCAAGATATCCAGGGATATCGACGTAGCTAACCGTCAAAACCGTTTCAAAATATTGCAAGCTGACAGCAACAAACCGGAAGCATCCTCGAAAAAACCTCGAAACCACCACCAATCTATCTTAGGCAAAAAACTTCTAACACACTTATCAAAAAACTAATCTCGGTCATTGGTGAAAAGGCATTTCACATTGTTCCAATAAAACGTGTTAACATTGATGAAACAAAAGTTTAGATATATGATGAAAAAGACTTCCGCAAAATGGTTACTGAATTTGAGAAAAATAAAACAAGTTTCTAAACTTTCCAGTTAAAGAGTGCTAAAGGCCTACAGATTGTATTGAAGGGCATAGATTCTTATGTTGTTCCTGAGGAAATAAAAGATGCTCTCACCCTCCAGGGGTTTAAGGTAAAGAATGTCTCTAACATAATAAACAGGGAGAAGATCCCCCAACCTTTATTTCGCGTTGAACTGGAGCCAAACGATGTAATATTGAAGAAAAATGAGACCCATCCCATTTATAACTTAAAATATCTCTTATATCGGAAAATCGCAGTTGAAGAACCACACAAGCGTTCAGGACCCGTACAGTGCCCTAACTGTCAAGAATATGGCCATACGAAAAGTTATTGTAAATTACCTACTGTTTGTGTTGTGTGCGATGAATTGCACGAGACTGCCATTTGCAATAAGTCGAAAGACCAGAAGGAAAAAAAGTGCAGTAATTGTGGAGGTAATCACACTGCTAACTACAGGGGATGTTCTGTTTTCACCACCAAATAACACAACAAATGCAAACGCAAGCTTTAATTTCAATCGCCTTGAAGCTACTATTGATAATCTGGTGCAAACTATAAACAATTTTACAACAAATATGACTAACATGATGCAAGAAATGCTGCGAATGCAGAACACACTGCTTCTAGCATTAGTTAACAAGACATGAACACGTTAAAGTTATGTTTCTGGAACGCAAACGGCATTCGCCAACATAAAAACGAACTTGAGCACTTCCGCACGGTGATGAATATTGATATAATGTTGGTATCTGAGACTAATTTGACTTCGAGAAGCCTCTTTAAAATGAATGGCTACACCTTATATGATTCAAAGGACCCGAGAGGAAGAGCATGCGGAGGATCAGCAATTCTAATAAAGTCAAGAATCAAGCACTATATTCTTGAGAACACTTGTGAAGACCATCTACAAGCAACAAATATTTGCATCGAACATTTTTGTACAAATCTCGTAATATCATCAGTTTACTCCCCTCCCAGATTTTCGATCACTGAGGATCAATACGAGGATTTTTACAAAACTCTTGGCCCTTGTTTCCTATCAGCTGGAGACTACAATGCAAAACATACGTTCTGGGGATCGCGTCTTATTACACCTAGAGGTCGAGCATTGTTCAACACAATTTCAAAAATGGGTTTGGATGTCATTTCGAGCGGGGAGCCTACTTACTGGCCTACTGACACACAAAAAATTCCGGATGTTATTGATTTTGGCGTCATGAAAAATATCTCTAGGGATTTAATTCATATTGAAGCTTCATATGATCTCTCCTTCGATCACTCTCCCACGATCGTTACAATTTGTAGCCCACTAAGAAGTGACTTACCTCACCCATATGTAAAGATGATAAATCGTGTTAATTGGCTGGGGTTCAAAAAATATCTCAGTAGTCATTGTATGGAAAACATAAAGCTTAGAACTTCCGATGATATTGACGAGAGAGCAGACGTGTTTTGAGAAGCTTGTGTAATTTTGGATTTTTCAATAAATTAAAATAAATCGTTTAGCTTGTGGTACGTCTGTTGTGTCTGGTGGGGTGCAGGTTTGGAGATGGATCTGAGATGTGGCAAATGTGAGGGAGGCTGTTAAACTGCAAATGTTCGTTGTGGCGGTTTTTGTGAAAAGATTTTCCATTTGAGATGTGTTGGTTTGTCTGAGTATGAAATGGACACAATGCTCAAGTGTCCTAATATGAGGTTTATATGTGATGGCTGTATAAATTTTATTAAATTAACGAACGAAAATTACAAAAGCCTGATCGATGTTGTACAGAAAAATGAAGTTAAAATTATTAAAGAAATAAATAACACAAGAAAATTTTTAGAAGAGGCGAAGAGTGAAATTGTGAGCGAATTAAAGAAAAATAATACAAATATAGAAAAAGAAACATATGCCAGCCAGCTAAACAAAAGTAATAATAGTATCCCCGTTATATTGAGACCAAAAAATAAACAAGATAGTGAAAAAACTCAAAAAGAAGTAAAAGAGAATATTAAACCTTCTTCGTTAAATTTACAAGTAAAAGGTATTACTACGAGAAATGATGGTGCAGTAGCGATTAGATGCCAGAATGAAAGTGAAAGAGAATTATTGTCTGATGAATTGAGAGAGAAGATGGGTAGCCAATATGATGTGCATATGCCAAAAATGCGGAGACCAAAATTGTTAATAACAGGTTTGAATGAGGAGTTACAGAAAAGTAGTATTGTAGAAGCAATTAAAAAACAAAATAATGTTGATTGTAAATTTTTGGAATGTATTAAGGTATATAAATCCTTTAAGAACCCTAGGGTATATAATGCGCTGATAGAAACAGATGGAGAAGGATTCGAAATGATTATGAAGAAAAACAAAATAAACATTGAATGGGACAGGTGTCCTGTATATGAAAGTTGTAATGTAATGAGATGTTACAAGTGTTGGGGATTTAACCATACGGCGAAGTATTGTAAACATGAAGTTCAAATTTGTGCTAAATGTAGCGAAAGCGGTCATAATTATAAAGATTATAACAATCCCCCTTATCGTGTTTGGCGATTTTCGACTGCAAATTCGACAGCTTGTACTAGACTAAAGATATCGAGCAACATTTTTCTTTAATCTAGTACAAACTGTCAAATTTGCAGTCGAAAATCGCCAAACTCGATAAGGGGGAATAATAATAAAAAATGCATTAACTGTATAAAAGCAAAAGAAAAATTAATGCCCCTATTGCGGTTCACCACTCAACTCAGTTTGGTCGTGTGAGAGTCAACCCAACTTATTCACAACCACACTCACTTTAGTTATTGCGATACACAATAACTAAAATGAGTTTGGTTGTGCATAAGTTGGGTTGACTCTACACGACCAAACTGAGTTGAGTTGTGAACCGCAATAGGGGCATAAATTTAAGGGATATAGATATTAACCACGATTGTAGAGATACAGACTGTCAAATTTTGAAACGTAAAAAAAGCAAGAGGAGCAAAGGATTACAAACTAGCAATCAAATTGTATAAAGGGGTTGTATCTAAATATAGGAGGGTTGAACTCAAATTTTACTGAACTAGAAACTTTGTGTTTGAATGATAGATTTGATTTTGTATGTGTAACTGAGACACATCTAACTGAAAACATTGAAGATGCAGAAGTAATGATAACAAAACTATAAAATAGTAAGATGCAATAGTAAGTCTAGACATACTGGTGGTGTGTGTTTTTACATCAATGAAAATTGGAATATACGAATAATTGACAGCAAGTCGTTAGAAAAAGTTCTTTGGTGGTTAAAAGTTGAAATTAAAAATAAAAAGATGAAATACATATTAACAGGAGTTTATAGGTCACCTGAGAGAAGAAACTCACCTGAAAATATATTTATAGATTTTTTCAAAGAAGAAATGAAAATAAATAGTGCCAACGAGAATCATATAATAATGGGTGATTTTAATATCAACTGGTTGGAGAACAGCAATCATAAAAATATCATACATGAAATAATTAGCGATAATTTTTTCAGACAAATTATAACACAACCCACAAGAATAACAAATACTAATTCAACACTTATAGGTTACGTTGTAACAAATATTGAAGACTTAAGAGCAAAAACAAACTTTGACCTAAAGATAAGTGATCATGAGTCAATAGAACTATCACTACCAGTAAGAGAGAATTTGGAAATATGTAAAAGGAAAAGAATAAAAATACTTAATTTCAATAACCTGAGATTCCGAAACAACCTAAAATATACGGAAATTGGTAAAATCAACACTAAATATGACAGGGATCAATTGTTTGAAATATTGGTTAAAGGAATAAATGATGCCCTTAGCCCAATGATAATCACAAAATTTATAAAAAATAACACTCAAAATAAGTGGTTTAATAAGCAACTAAAGGTTATGAAGGATTATAAGATTCAGCTATACCAAAGGGCGGTTTGGTTCAAGACGATCTCACATTGGAACGAATATAAAAGATTTAGAAATGAGTATAAATCGCAGCTACAATGGACAAAAAAGAGCTTCATAAATAACAAAATAAATGAATGTATGGACAAAATATGATGTGGAAAACAATTAAGTCACTTGTATTAAAAAAAGATTTTACAACAATATGTGAAATACAAATAAACGGAAAAACTATAACTAATGAAAGACAAATAGCAGAGGATCTAAATCATTTTTTTGTAAAAAGCGTGAAAGAAATTGCAGATAGCATACCATTCGTAAAGTATGAAAGCATTATTCAAGAAAACCCAACACTTAAATTCAATTTCGACATAATTACAATAGATATGTTAAAAGATACGTTAAAACTCTTTAACAAGAAAAAAGACCAACATTTCGTCTCTGTTAAAATGTTTGTGGAAAATTTTGACATTCTTGGTAACCAATTGCATAAACTCATAGAAAAATCTCTACTAAATGCAACTTTTCCCAATTGCCTAAAAGAATCATATGTGGTACCAATACAAAAGATTAAGAATACCAAAGATCCACAGGAAATAAGAATAGTGAATACTTTAATGACAATTAGCAAAATATTAGAGAAAATAGTACATTATCAATTCAGCAAATATTTTGAGGAAAATAATCCATTAAATGAAACACAATCAGGCTTTCGAAATAAACATAGCTGCGAATCACTGTTAAATTTAGTAATTACATAGTGGGAAACTGAGGTAACAAACAAAAATTGTGTTGTAGCAGTGTTTCTGGATTTAAAACGAGCTTTTGAAACAATTAATAGAAGAATATTATTGCTTAAACTAGAAAAGTATGGCGTAAGAGATAAGGAGCTAAAATGGTTTGAAAATTATTTGAGAAATAGAAAACAAAGAACTAAATGTGGAGAGAATATATCACAAGCTGTAGATAATGATATTGGAGTACCGCAGGGAGCTGTTTTAGGAACTTTGTTATTTATAATATATATAAATGATATGGGAAATGTGCTGAAAAATGCGAAAATTTGCATGTTTGCGGATGATGCGCTTATTTATATAAGTGGAGGGTCAGCCGATGAGTGTGTGAGAAAACTTAATAATGATCTGGATGACGTCGATAAATATTTAAAAATGAATAAACTTAAACTGAACAAGAACAAGACAAAAGCCATGATTATAAATGGAACAAGCACAGAGGGAATAATAATCGATGGGGAACAAATCGAAGAAGTATTGGAAATGAAATATCTTGGTATTATGATCGATAAAAAATTGAAGTTTGATCTGCACTACGACTATGTTTGCAAGAAGATGTCAAAAAAGATCTCATTCCTGAGAAGAATACGCGATAAAGTATCTTCAATAACAGCTGTGAATATTTTCAACACAACAATAAAACCTCATTTTGAATATTGTTCAACTGTTTTATTCCTTGGAAACCTACAAATGAAAAAGAGACTTCAAAAGCTGCAAAACTGGGGTATGAGGTGTATTCTTAAGTGCAATAGGCTAACAAGCAGAAGAGACATGTTAGAAGCGTTGCAATGGCTATCAGTAAATCAAAGACTGATTATGAATGTTTTAATGATTATATTTAAAATGAAAAATGGTATGATGCCGAGATATCTGGAAAAACAACTAACATATGTGGCAGAAGTGCAACCCTACTATTTAAGAAATATGGGGGATTTTAGACTAAAATTTTGTAGAAGTAATTATTCGCAAAAACTTATTATTTTATAACGGTCTTAAACTTTATAATGAAATGTCTCGAGAGTTAAAAAATGAAAACAATTAATCGGGTATGTTCCAGGTTTCGACTCGGATTGAAAACGAAAAATTTTTTGAATCCCATAATGGTGTTCTGAATTCAGCATGTTTTTCCACATTCGAAGTTTATGTTCGAAAAAAAAAATCTAAATGTCAACGGCCACAGCTACGCAAAAATCGACGGCGGTCGGCAAAAATGTTGCAAAAAAATTAACAAATTACAAAAGTAACACCCAATTTTCACGATGATTTTTTTACTTGTCTTTAAGACATGTCTTTTTTGTTTGTAGGCATATTAGGTAGATAAGAAAGAGGGGTAGCAAAAGAAACGTGGTTTTTGTTTTCGTGATTTTTTTACAACAACAATGAAGAAAAATACATCTCTTCCTTTTAGCTGTCATTCCCAATTTTACTATTATATTTTATTTGCATTCGTCTGTTAAGGTGGTTATTTCTCTGTGTTCTTCTTTATTTTTCTTGTTTTAAAGCGACAAGTGCTTGTTTTTTGGTTTGTGTGTATATAAATAAAATAAATATAAATAAAAAGTTTAAATAAATATAAACCATGTGGAAAAACGAAATTGTGGAGCTTTTAATATCTAAATATCAGGAACACGAAAACTTGTATGATGTACGTAATCCTACATATATGGACCGTGTCAAGCGATCTAGCTCTTTGTTCACAATCTGCCAAGAGCTAATGATATATACTTTTTAAAGTTATATTTTAATAAAAGACGAAATTATTTTAATTAATGTACTTATAATAATTTAACTTGTTTTATTTTAATTTCAAAATAATAAACCAAAGTATTACATTCTATGAATAGGCACAATAAAATAATATATTTTTCATATACATATGTACCTACTCAAAAACCTTTAAATATTCATTTTTAAAGTGTTTCCAAATTGCCTGGTATACTTCCGGAACTGCACGACAAAGAAAGGTTTCACATAGTCTCGTCTGATAATTTGTGCTTTTGATGGAGTGTAGCTGCCAATTTCTCTGCTGGAGTTATCGCTTCTCTCGATGGTATCTTGTTTTACTATATCACCTTCGATTTTTGCGAGTATCAAATTAAATGTCTCTCGGCTTATTCTGATATAGTTCAGAAAAGACGACTTATCTCCCAAGAAGTCGTTCATAAGAAACGAAAATGTACCTCGCTCCACTCAGCATTTCCGCCATTGCTTCACCCACTCACTAGTTTTAGTCAACTAGTTTTACCTCCACTGCTTTCTTCGAGGTTTTTCTGTATAGCACCCAATTTTGATTTTTTTTAAGAAAATTTACTTTTTTAAATACTTTGCTTCTCAAGTTATTAAATTCCGTTTTTGGCGCCCAAATTATAGAAATAAAAAGAATTAAAGATAAAGTAAAAAAAATTACGGAAAATCGTTCCAAATTAAAAAAAAAACAACTCTGGCTGTCAAATAAGAGTTTTTTTTACAACAACAGTGAAGAAATAGATATGTTTTAAAAATTATCATGAAAATGTGACATGATTTTGGGAGCAACTTTAAAAGAAAATAAAAAAAGACGTCTTAAAAAATCATCGTGAAAACTGGATGTAAAACAATTTACAGAGTATGAAAAAGATATTCAAATTTTTCATTTAATTTTCAACGCGAATAAAAACAAAATTAATATTCTTAAAGAAACATAGAATGAAAATAAAATTATTCAATACTCTCAAAAAAGACAACGAACGAAATCAAAATTATTTGCTTTTGGTTGATCTGCTTGCCTGGCGTTATTTATCAGCGCGGCTGTTTGCCGGCTATAGACAAATCGACTACGTTGTCCTGGCACCATTTGTTGTTAAAACAAAGTATTGCCTGATTATTACATTGCGTTTTTACAACTAAATGCATTCGAATTCTTATAGTTATTGTTTAAATAGATTTATATATATGAAATTAGTTTTAATTTCCTTCAAAAAATTCATTTTTCTTTATCAATAAGATCTAAATGCATTGAGATTTAGTTCAAAAAAGATTGACATATCAAACTTTATTATGTAGGGCAACTTTGTGTTTTCGAACATAAAATTGTATTTTTTTCATGTTTTTTTACACAAGTAAGATCTGCCAAAACCAAATTGAAATTTTTGGCAAAGTTCAAAAAAATTTGTTTGCATTAATATTTCTGTGAAAAATTTAATTTTTTTTGATGAAGTTCAATAAAAAACACTTCAAACTAAAAACCAAAATTGTATTTTTCTTAATAATGTTAGCATTTATAAGAATAAAGTACGATTCGTTTTACTTTCACCCACCCCTTGCTACTCTAATTGAAAACGAATAAAAACATGGGGATGTGAATTGCAGAACACCAAAAATGCTAAAGTAATCCACTTTCGAGTGAACATACCTAGAACATACCCGATTATCTTTTTAAAAGGCAATTAACATTGTATGTAAAAAATTTTGATTAAAGAATGAAAATCCAAAGAATTAATATTTTGAATTGTAAATAATAGCAAATAATAGCTAAATAAATAAATAAATGAATAAAAAAAATTAACATTGCCAATCTTACTGAAAATATTAAACAGGCTGCTAAACATGCCACTACCTTCTCTCCGCAGACTGGGTTTAATACAATTTATTCTGCGGATATTGAACGTCTCGTATGTGAAAAAAAAGAGCTAGAAGGGAATGGCAACAGCACAGATTACCCCAACATAAAATTAGACTTAGAGAATGCATTGAACGACTTCAAGAGTTGCTTGCATCTAAAAAATCTGCTTCTCTTAAAAACTATCTGGAAGGTCTCGATATTGCAGCAGCATCTAATTACTCCTTGTGTCGCGCTGCTAAAAAAATTAAAACACCCGTTGAGTCTAAACCACCCCTGCGCACTTCTACCGGAGCACTGTGGCGCCTTTTCGCAAAAACCGTGGCAAAAATACAAAATTTTATGACAAAATTTTGTAAAATGAATGAACACATCGTATAAAGACCATTTTACTGGTCAGAATTCAAAAACGTTTTTCTTAATTGGATGAGAATTATAGTTGGTGGAGCTGCTTAAAGTCGACAGTTTTTTAAAAAGTCCAAAAAAGGTGATTTTAAGAAAAAAGAAAAAACATTTTAGAATTGAAGTGTCAGAAATATTGCCATGTGATCACTACTTTTTTGGTATTGTTTTAAAGGTATATATATTGTTTATTAAAAAAAGTAAGAAAATGTCCACCAGATACCCTACTTTTCGGCAGTTGCCGTTTTTCAGACACCCTATATTTAGGTAGTTTTTACAAATAAAATAAAGAATATCTAAAAATGGGCAGAAATGGTCACGCCCATATTTTCTTAGCATATTTACAACACAGTACTTTAAATAATTTAGCTAAATTGATCCACAAAAAATGACAGGTTTTCTTGAAATTGGAAAAAGATATTACAATATTATAGCCAGCATTGCCACATCCAAGATATTTTTGCAACCAAAATTAAAAAAATTGCCAAATAAGGAAAAAAGCTACCAAAATTTTAATATTTTATGTTATCTTATAGACTGACCTTCGTAGTAGGTAGTGTACTAGACTCGTAGCGCGAAGGTCCCAGGTTCGAATCCTGTCACAGAAATCTGGCAGTTTGTGTCTGATAATTAAAGGGAGCGCACAACAAGCCTTCACTGGCTTAAGTGTATCTCGTATGACATGGGCTATCACACCCCTCCAATCAACCTAACTTAACCTAACCTAACCTATGTTATCTTACAGCACAAAAATGTAAATATCCACATATTTTTGTTAATGTATGCATATGTGCCTACTTAAAAATATGTACGTAGCCTTATTTATTGAAATATATATAATCGTATAGAAAGATCAAATCTTAGTTTTCTTTTTTTACAAAAATAATAGAAAAATAACTTGTACTTTATGTTATAAAATGTATTTTATTACTAAAAGATAAAAAATTATTTTATATATGTAACAAAGATGCGTTCCAAATGTGAAAAGAAATAATTCTCTCTATACAATTGTTTTCACTGCATCAATTGTTACTAATATATATTGCTTTTCGTTAATACGAAATGTCGCGGTGATTTTTTCCCTACATTTTCCTTTAATTCTCATTTAAGTTGACAGCCTTTGTACATCATTCGTCAATAAAGTCTTGAAAAGTCACCATAAAAAGTCATAGTATGAATCGCATATAAATGATAAACAATATTTTGCTGTGTCAATCAGGTAGGCATAATTATTACAATTTGTTTATTTATTTAAATTTAAGAACACATTATGAAAATAGGCAGGTAGTTTTAAAACTTGGTTTTTATACTAAGTAAAATAAAAACTGCAGTTGTATATAATCCAGTTAATTGTGGCCTAGATTTATGTTTCGCAAATCATGTAGTTTGAACCTTTTTATTTTTGGGTATAAATTAATCTGCAATTGTGTAATGCAATCAGTTACCGTTTTACTTTGCAAAAGTAGTGATCAGTACCAGAACTTATAATGTCATTTCAAAATTCGGAATTGTTCGAGTTATTTAGAAAATCACATAATGAAATCGTATTTAATTGGCTATTGTGGTACGGTTTACCAGGATACCACAAAAAGGATGTTGAAACCAAAATTCACTTCGTTTTCTTGGATATTCGTAGAAAATGGCTTGCCTCAAACCGTACGACAAAAACCTTTATGGAAAAGTACTCAGACTGGCTAAATGGAGTAACAACTTTTGAAAACATCGAAGAACCCTATACATCTTTGGACAGCAGAAAAGACCTGTTAAACTATAAACGAGTTATGAGGTAACATCCCAAATTACTCGTGTCGACAACCATATAAAAAGGTTGCCAATTATAAACTTCTAGTAATTGGCCCAAAGTTTCAGGATTATGCATCAAAAACTGCTTTTGCCTCAAAAGTACCCTGAGAAGAAACTTACTCCTACAGTCCATAAGATTTTGGCTCATGGCCAAAATTTAATTGAATATCAATGCTTACCAATTGGAGATTTATCAGAAGCCCAGGAATGCAAAAACAAAGATTACAAGCACTTTAGATATGCGAATACTTGCAAAATTTCACGGATTAGACAGAGTGAGGATCTTTTTAATATGTTGGCGTCCTCTTCAGACGCACTGATTTCATCGCGGAGACATGTAAGATCTCGCAAGGATTTGGAAGAATATAATTATAGCCCCGATATGTTAAGTCTATTAAAAATCGCTCAAAATGTTAATGACTACTTTGAAGAAAACTAACTATTAAAAAAATTAATAAAAATAACTCAATATCATTATATAATATATCATATTATAAAATAATAATAAAATAAAATATCAAATGTTTGCTGGGTTGCAGTAAAGTGAAGTGCTGTTTTTTGGTCATGTGTAATATTATCTAGAAATATACGTTTTTTGCCGTCTAACTGGTCGTTCAAATCGTTTGTGTAAAGTCTAATGAAACAAACTGTTTGTACTTTATAAAGTGACGTTCATCGTATCTGGATTTAAATAAAAGCGATTAAGTTTTCATCTTTGTCTTCATGGGCTTTATGTATTTATCATTAAAATATATTTGGTACACTTATTCACAACTTTGGATCTAATTGACTGATTAAATGCAATTTAATGCAGCAGTGTTATTTTTGAAGCGCCTTCTATATTAAATTGCTGCAGTCGTTTCTAATTGGTTGGTGTCTGCGATATCTTTTTTTTTATTATTAATAAGTAGTGCCAAGTTTTTATACTGGATCTAAAAAATTGTCTAAAGTGAATGGTGTCCGTATTAACTGAAAACGGTGTGACCAGTTTACGTTTTTATCTTTCTGATCCTGGTAGCTGTTGTAATTATATCCATCAAATTTGCTTTAAAATTTCTCCAGCACAATGGAGTGTTCCAATTTAAAATGCATATTAAATGGTAACGAGCGCATGGTATCTTGTTGGTTGTGTGAACATTTTTATCATTTAAAATGCTGTGGCTTAAAACCGCGTGATGCTGATGCCTTATCCGATTCCTCCAAATCGTTGCATTGGACATGTAATAATTGTAAAAGTGTAAAAATGGATTTCTACAATATGTTTAAAAATTCTAGAGAAAAATTTAACAAAATTAAGAACGAATTCGGTGAACTTCAGAAGAAACTTGATGAATTCACAAATCTATTCTCAAATTATCCCAATTTAGAAAAACTTTCAATAAGCCTAAATCAATCTGTGTCTCCTAAGAGGAAAAAACCCAGCCCGAGAACTCTTCGTCAAAAAACCTAACTGCTGTTACTTCTAATAAGGAAGCGCTAATTCCATTGTCTACTAATAATGTTCTACAAATTGATAGTGCAACGGCTATTGCTAAACCGTCGCTTGTTGCCAGTTCTTAGAGTTCTCTTAGTGTTACGCCCGTTAATAATATGCCGTTAAACGTGATCTCTACACATAATTTCAATACGCCACAACGAATTCAAGCTCCATTAATAATTAGTGAAAACTGTGCATCCAATACTAATTCTCTAAATGTTCAGCTGCCAAATAGTCCTTCAATACAGTCGGTGTCAACAATTAGTCATAACCCGCTTAGAGCCATTCCGCCTAAAAGGGCTATTTTCATATCGCGGCTAGCGAATGAAACTTCGTCTGATAATGTTAATTTCTATATAAAGTCTAAAATTGGATTGAATGCTGAAATTTTCACTTATAAATTTAACTACTCTGAGCCTCGCGAGATAGCATCTTTTAAAGTTATTGTTCCTGATCAGTTCTTCAATACTCTGCTTGATCCAACATTCTGGCCTATTAATACGTTTGTGCGTGAATTTACGGTTAGGCAAACTCATAGTTCTACTGCTCGTCTTCCGCTGAGAAATATAATCAATTCTAAAAACTAATTACCGCCACAGTGGATAAAATTTCTTTTGTTTACCAAAACGTACGTGGACTAAATACTAAGCTGTCTTCGCTTTTTGTTAACAGTTTTAACATTGAACATCATATTGTTGCCCTTACTGAAACCTGGCTTGTTGATACCATAATTAACTCTGAGATTATGTGTGACAAATTTCAAATTTTTAGAAGAGACCGTGGTAATGGTAAAAAATCTGGGGGTGTATTGATTGCCGTTTCAAATATTCTCCAAGCAGAACCATTCACTTATGAATCCTCATCTAATATTGAATTTATTGAAGTGGTTATAAAATTAAATAACAGAAACATCGTCATTACTTGTTCTTACATTCCTCCGTCATCACCTCTTCTAACCTATATTGAACACGCTAAGGCTATCAATTATATAGTTAGCAGTAGAAAACAAAATGATTTATGTGTCTCCGTTGGTGATTTCAATATGCCTTCTGTTAAATGGAACTTTTCAACCGAGAATGGTATCTGGATACCTGTTTTGTTAACTAATAACGGAATATATAAACAATTTCTTAAGACCTTTTTGGATTTGGATTTATACCAGATGAATGGAATATGTAATCATCAGAATAGATTATTAGACTTAATGTTCATAAATGAGTTTGTGGACATTGTTGTTGAACGTTCTTCACCTATTGTCATGCCGGAAGATCTATATCATCCTACAATTGAGGTTAACCTCCCTATTTCGCCTGAGTCTTTTGAGAAACCCGCTGATATAAACAATGTATTTAGTTTTAATAAAACGAACTATCGATTGCTCAATCATTTATTAAAACACACAAATTGGAATCAATTATTTTCACTATCAAATATTACGCTTGAGGAAATTATTAATCGTTTTTATGCTAAAATATTTTCATTGTTTGAGCTATGCATTCCAACGCAACCTTTACGCAGGCAAAGCGGACATCCATGGAGTACAAATCGTTTATCTAAAGCAAAAAATAAGAAAAATAAACTTTATAAAAATTACAAAAAAACCAGTCTCCTATGTGATTATCGAAAATATGCAATTTCTCGGGAAGAATACAACACGCTAAACAGATCGTGTTATGCAGTCTATTTATCTCGTATGAGGAATAACTTCAAAAATAATCCTAAATCGTTTTATAATTTTGTGAACTCCAAAAGAAGATCTACTGCTTTTCCTGCTGTTATGAAGTTCCAGAGTTCTGAGTCCGGAGAAGACCTTAATATAAGTAATATGTTTGCTGAATTTTTTTCCACGACCTACTCTGATGCAGTTTATAATGAAAATACTTTCCCTATTTACACTAAATCCAGTCAAAATATTGTTATTCCACTTTTCAATACATCTGAAATCTCAAAAAAAATTTAAAACATTAAAGTTCACATATAGCAGTGGTCCTGACAATGTTCCCAGCTGTATACTAATTAATTGTGCTGATGCTCTTGCTGAGCCATTGACTAGAATCTTTAATATGTCATTAATTAAGTGCGAGTTTCCCAGTTTTTGGAAAAAATCTTTCATAATACCTCTGTATAAAAGTGGTGCAAAAGCGGATGTTGTAAATTATAGAGGTATTGTTAAGCTGAGTGTTATTCCGAAGTTATTTGAAAAATTAGTGACGGAATATATTTCTCATCACGCATCATCTCTATTCAGTTCTGTCCAGCATGGGTTTCGTAAAGGATGCTCTACGACAACAAACTTACTACAACTAACAACTGTTGTTAATCAAGGCTCCGTTCAGCGCAAGCAAACAGACGTCGTGTACACTGATTTTAGTAAAGCTTTTTATAAAGTCAATCACAAGTTGCTCTTAAGAAAACTTGACTTAATGGGAATTTCAAACAGATGTTTAAAATGGATTGAGTCTTATTTAACAAACAGGAAGCAGTGTGTTCGTTTCAAAAATGTTTTTTCAAAATTAATTGACGTAACTTCGGGAGTGCCTCAAGGTAGCCATCTTGGACCACTTCTCTTTACCTTATTTATAAATGATTTGCCAAAAGTAATTAAATTCTCGAATATCTTGATGTATGCTGCCGACGTTAAAATTTTCCTAAGCTTTGATAAGTATTTAGATCACACTCTCCTACAAAACGACTTGGATTGCTTTAATATATGGTGCAATAAAAATTTGATGCAGCTTAATTTTAGCAAGTGTAGATATATAACTTTCTGCAGAGGTTCCCACATTAACGCAAACTACAATTTGGGAAACCATCGTTTGGAGGGAGTAGTTTCAAGCATGGACCTTGGTGTTCTGTTGGACTCTAAGCTTAACTTTATTAATCATATTTCTTTGACTGTGAATAAAGCCCGTGGAATTCTGGGTTTTATAAAACGATGGGCTAAGGAGTTTAAGGACCCATACGTTACGAAACAGTTGTATATTTCCTTAGTGAGGCCTGTCCTTGAATATGCATCCGTTGTATGGGACCCAGTGTATACGTCACATATTAACTCAATCGAGTCTGTGCAAAAACAATTTTTGTTATTCTGTCTACGTAGTCTTCACTGGAATCCACTAGACCTTCCACCATATACCAGTCGTCTTGCACTCATTAAACTGCCAACCCTTAAAAGCCGGAGGACTATGTTAAATGTATCTTTTATTTTAAAACTGATTAATGGTGATATTTCTTCATTTTTCCTATTCAACAATATTGCATTGAATGTACCTTACCGACCTTCAAGACACTATGAGTTGCTTTCTATCAAATACTTTAGGACTAACTATGCAAATGCTGATCCATTTCGGAGAATGTGCAGCCAATTTAACAAATGCTACAGAATTATTGATTTTTCTTTACATCTAAATACAATTAAATTTCAAATTATTACATTTTTTAATGCTTTGTAATGTCTACGTTTTTAATGTTTTTAATTTTGTATGTATGTTTGTATGTCAAATTGCAGAATTGTAAATTTAAAACTTCTGTCTGTAAGGATGATTTATCCATAGACATGAATAAATAAATAAATTAAAATTATAAATTAACATTAGAATTAAAAATGTTTCAATAATTTTTATCTGTAATATAAGTAAAAAGAGTTATATTAATATAACATGTTATATTAGAGTAGCATTTTGTTAGACTTTCCTATGAGAATGTCATTTAAAGCACACAAAGTTGTGTTTTAAATGGTTGAGAAATTCTAAAAATATCACTACTTCAAAATATATGATTTTTGCGACAAGAAAGGTCAAAGGTGTCATCGTGTCCAATGCATATCAAAATAAGGGAGCACTTATTTTGATCCTAAAAGATTTAAAAATCAAATGTCTTTTCCCCATTACAAATTTCTTGGTAACTTCAAAAATTATGATTTTTTCAACAAAAAAACACTGTGCATAGTGCCTCCACAAAGCTATGGCCAATAATGATACTCATTTTTATTAAAATATCTTTCTTACCTTAAAAGTTATGATGTTTGTAATAAAAACAGTCGAAAACAGACACTGTGCACAGTGCCGCGCCTAACCTATGACCGTGCAAAACATGTATATTAAAGCTAAAAGAGTCTCCTTTCAAATTCTTTTTAAAATTTTTCAATATCTTTATAAGTTCAAAAGTTATGATTTTTGCAACGAAAAAGTCAAAAGGCCCCACTGTGCGGAGGTTGGGCAAGAACCAATACTGCAAAAGGTAACATATTTGCTGGGCATTTAAAATACGTATTTACCCCGAACACATGTACTGGTGCTGTTGATTTGCCGAGTGTAGTTGCTCTACCCCTCGACCCATAAAGTTTAAGATGAGTGATGTACAAAAACTAATTTCTGAAACCAACCCGAAGAAGGCCCCGGGTATTGATGGAATTAGTAACAAGATGCTGATGAAGTTGCCTCGTGTTGCTGTTAGAATCCTGTTATTTATTTTTAATGGCATTTTACGATTGCAGTATTATCTACACAGCTGGAAACTTGCCATGGTCAAAATGATTCCAAAGGCGGGCAAAGATCTTACCAAGGCTGAGTCATATAGGCCAATAAGTTTATTGTCAACAACATAGATTGGTTCATTTTATAAGAAGAACATTTGAAGAAAAGAAGTATTGTTCTTCCCTCTGTATTGATGTTTCTCAGACATTTGATAAAGTGTGGCACGAATTTCTAATTTTAAAATTGAAGGCATATCTACCAATAAACATAGCAAATCTTTTGAAAAGTTATATTCTTGCCCGGAAGTTCACTGTTGTGGAAGGAGACTTCATGAGTGCGCCCGAAACTGTCTCATCCGGTGTGTCACAGGGGAGTATACTGGGGCCAGTTTTGTATTTGATTTATACCTGTGCCTTTAAGCAGTAATATCCTCACCTCTACATTTGCCGATGATACAGCCTGACTTAGTATGCATGAAAACCCTCACGAAGCATCCCGTTATCTTCAGGAACATATTAAGCTGTTGGAACTGTGGTTGAACTTATGGAGAATAAAAGTAAATGAACAAAAAAGTGATCATGTCACATTTACCCTACGAAGAGACACTTGTTCATATACACCTTGACCGACGACTTACATGGAAACACCACATTGACTCTAAGCTAACACAAATGAAGCTTAAATTAACCCAGATACATTGGCTGATTGGTCGAAATTCTACCCTCAGTTTAGATTGTAAACTTTTAATATACAAGTCGCTTTTGAAAACCATATGGTGTTACGGAATTCAGCTATGGGGCACTGCTTCAGCTTCCAATGTAGAGAGAATCCAACGAATGCAAAACAAAATATTAAGGTTAATAACATCGGCTCCATGGTACATGAAAAATTCAATTTTACATCGTGATTTAAATATGCCACTTGTGACCGCTGAAATTGCTAAATATGCAGGCAAATATTTAACAAAACTCGAGTCCCATCCTAATCCCCTTGCTCGTAACATCTTGAGCTTTCCTGGACACATCCGCTTAAAAAAGAGGGATAATACGGCTTTAATACGCCACTCCAAATGAAACTTTTTGAAAATATTTCTGTGCTTAACATGACATTTATGTATTATTAATTACTATCACTAAGTTTATGTCCGACACTGGTTGGGCCTAATTATTATTATTATTTATGGCTAGCTGATTATCCAACCATTCAATATGTTTTGATACTTTCCTATCAAAATTTGTTGTAATATTGCTTGAGGCGTTATGCACTTTTTCAAACACGTCTGCAATGATGTTTGCTTTTTCAATGGTATTATGGACACTAGCGCCATCTATTGTCAAATTTTCACACGTCTTATTTTTCCCCTTAATTGCTAGTCAACTTCCAAAACTTCTTATTTCCAGGTGGCAACCTCTGTCTTCTTTAACTTGGGAATTTATAGTCAGCTGTTTTAAGATGCATGTGAATAAATTTCTTTCTGCAGTATTGGTGCATCTTTGCAATTTTCGTCTGTATTTATTTCAAATTACGGGTACATGATCTGACTTGAGCAGTTTTGGAATGAATTGTAAATGCGATATATCTAGAACTGAATTTGTAGCAAAATATCTACAGTGGAGGATTGTGTTTTGGCTAAATCTGGTAAATGTGTCAGGAGAGCGCGCATAATACTGCGAGTTTAGCTGATAATTGTAAAGGCTGTTACCTGCTGAATTGTTTTGTAAACAACCCCAGCTAATATGTTGAGCGTTAAAATCTCCAAAAATAAAGAACTCAGTCGTTGCCTCAGTTATTTTGTCTAAGTCATCAACGAAGTTTCTTGTGTACATTAGACAATAGTGTTTTGTTGTTTATTTTTACTAATAATGAAATATTTTCTAATATTGATGTTGAATATTTAGGAGCTCTTTCATGAGGAATTGAAGCTTTTATAGCTATAAGAACACCTCCACCAAGTGTTATTCGGTCCTCTCGATAGATTTTTGTAGTTTCTGATTTTGAATTTGTGTCGAAATGTTTCATTAATTAATATAATATCTATTTGTTTTTCATTTACAAAATGTTCTATGGCAGCTGTAGCATCATACGAAATTTTTTATTGTTACCCGTTTTGTTTTGAATACTAACATGATGATGTTGTTGTTCTTCTTATTCTTCCTCATCTGATAGGTAAGAGCCTATAATTCTTTGAGAGGTAAATCTGTTTGGACGTTTACTGCTTGTCACTTTGTGGCGTATTTCCATATACTCCTTTCTGGACGGACAGAGAGGATCATTTGTTCCATGATTGGCGTTTTTTAAATTTCTTTTTATGCAATTGAAACATTTGCAGATAATAGGGCCATTTGTAGATGTTTTACTTAGTTTGCAGTTAGTATAATCGTGTGGTCCATTTCTGTGACAGTTGGCTGATCCATGTCCATACATTGTGCATTTTGAACATTGCGTTGGCTTTGTGCTTCGCCGTAGCGGGTTTCTCCAATGAACGACAACATCATGTATACACTTAATTTTTATTACTTCGCATTTCGTGATTTGATCTCTAAAAAATTCGATCATATACAAAGCGTCATCAGCATTCGATCGGGATGTTTGAACTTCTCTTATGCTAGCAAGTTCTATATTAAATATGTATTTAAACTCACCGGTAGTGAATGAGGAATACTCTGCATGAGTACCTCAGAAACAAAAAATTGTGAAGTGAGTTCTAACGGCAAAAATGCCCATTTTACTGTGAGTTCTGATGCTCTTAATGTACACAATAAAAATAAAAAATCGGATGTTAGTTTTTTTCCTAACGGCAAAGCCAGTTTTACGCGAGCGATCAACTTCGCTTAATCCAATGCCAAATAGTGATTCCTAAACATTACCGTTGCCTAGTACATATTTTTTTAAGTCAGAGCCATTATTCGCTTCAGGCTTGTGTTCATCACTTAACCAAGTTATTTTTATAGGCGACAGTAGTCAGAAACCTAAGGTGCCCGTCGGAATGTACAGATATATTACAGTAGTGAAGCGCGGGCGAAGCCCAAACTCATCAAAAAGATGACAGCGACAAATCGGAAGAATCCTCGAAAAAACCACAAAACCACCACCAATCTATCTGAGACAAAAAAATTGAAACACACTTATTAAAAAATTAATCTTGGTCATTGGTGAAAAGGAATTTCACATTGTGTAAATAAAACGTGGTAACATTGATGAAACAAAAATTCAAATATATGATGAAAAAGACTTCCACAAAATGGTTACTGAATTTGAGTAAAATAAAACAATTTTTTACACTTTCCAGCTTAAGAGTGCTAAAGGCCTACAGATCGTATTGAAGGGCATAGATTCTTATGTTGTTCCTGATGAAATAAAAGATGCTCCCACCCTCCAAGGATTTAAGGTAAAAAATTTCTCGTAACATAATAAACAGGGAGAAGATCCCCCAACCTTTATTTCGCGTTGAACTGGAGCCAAATAATATAAAATTGAAGAAAATTGAGACCCATCCAATTTATAATTTAAAATATCTCTTGTAGTGAAAAATCATAGTGGAAGAATCACACAAGCGTTCATCCGATCATCCGGTGTGCCACAGGTCAGTATACTGGAGTCAGTTTTGTATTTGATTTATATCTGTGATATGCCTTTAAACAGTAGTATCCTCACTTCTACATTTGCCGATGATACAGCCGATGATGAGGCATCCCTTGGAACTGTGGTTGAACTTATGGAGAATAAAAGAAAATGAATAGAAGTGTGTTCATGTCACATCTACCCTACGAAGAGACACTTGTTCCCCTATTCGAATCAACAATCAAGTTGATCCTCAACATTCACGGGAGAAATACCTTGGTATACACCTTGGCCGACGGCTTACATTGAAAAACACCACATTGATTCTAAGCTAACACAAATAAAACTTAAATTAACTCAGATACATTGGCTGATTGGCAGAACTTCAACCCTCATATAGATTGTAAACTTTTAATATACCATTCGCTTTTGAAACCCATATGGTATTATGGAATTCAGCTTTGGGGCACTGCTTCAGCTTCCAATGTAGAGAGAATCCAACGAATCCAAAACAAAATTTTAAGGTTAATAACATCCTCCATGGTACATGAAAAATTCAAATTTACATCGTGATTGTGACCGTTGAAATTGCCAAATATGCAGGCAAATATTTAGCAAAACTCGAGTCCCATCCTAATCCCCTTGCTCGTAACATCTTGAGCTTTCCTGGACACATCCGCTTAAAAAAGAAGGATAATACGGCTTTAATACGCCACTCCAAATGAAACTTTTTGAAAATATTTCTGTGCTTAACATGACATTTATGTATTATTAATTACTATCACTAAGTTTATGTCCGACACTGGTTGGGCCTAATTATTATTATTATTTATGGCTAGCTGATTATCCAACCATTCAATATGTTTTGATACTTTCCTATCAAAATTTGTTGTAATATTGCTTGAGGCGTTATGCACTTTTTCAGATACGTCTGCAATAATGTTTGCTTTTTCAATGGTATTATGGACACTAGCGCCATCTATTGTCAAATTTTCACACGTCTTATTTTTCCCCTTAATTGCTAGTCAACTTCCAAAACTTCTTATTTCCAGGTGGCAACCTCTGTCTTCTTTAACTTGAGAATTTATAGTCAGCTGTTTTAAGATGCATGTGAATAAATTTCTTTCTGCAGTATTGGTGCATCTTTGCAATTTTCGTCTGTATTTATTTCAAATTACGGGTACATGATCTGACTTGAGCAGTTTTGGAATGGTTTGTAAATGCGATATATCTAGAACTGAATTTGTAGCAAAATATCTACAGTGGAGGATTGTGTTTTGGCTAAATCTGGTAAATGTGTCAGGAGAGAGCGCAAAATACTGCGAGTTTAGCTGATAATTGTAAAGGCTGTTACCTGCTGAATTGTTTTGTACACAACCCCAGCTAATATGTTGATCGTTAAAATCTCCAAAAATAAAGAACTCAGTCGTTGCCTCAGTTATTTTGTCTAAGTCATCAACGAAGTTTCTTGTGTACATTAGACAATAGGCCGACGTAAATCTAAGTGTTTTGTTGTTTATTTTTACTAATAATGAAATATTTTCTAATATTGATGTTGAATATTTAGGAGCTCTTTCATGAGGAATTGAAGCTTTTATAGCTATAAGAACACCTCCACCAAGTGTTATTCGGTCCTCTCGATAGATTTTGTAGTTTCTGATTTTGAATTTGTGTCGAAATGTTTCATTAATTAATATAATATCTATTTGTTTTTCATTTACAAAATGTTCTATGGCAGCTGTAGCATCATACGAAATTTTTTATTGTTACCCGTTTTGTTTTGAATACTAACATGATGATGTTGTTGTTCTTCTTATTCTTCCTCATCTGATAGGTAAGAGCCTATAATTCTTTGAGAGGTAAATCTGTTTGGACGTTTACTGCTTGTCACTTTGTGGCGTATTTCCATATACTCCTTTCTGGACGGACAGAGAGGGTCATTTGTTCCATGATTGGCGTTTTTTAAATTTCTTTTTATGCAATTGAAACATTTGCAAATAATAGGGCCATTTGTAGATGTTTTACTTAGTTGGCAGTTAGTATAATCGTGTGGTCCATTTCTGTGACAGTTGGCTGATCCATGTCCATACATTGTGCATTTTGAACATTGCGTTGGCTTTGTGCTTCGCCGTAGCGGGTTTCTCCAATGAACGACAACATCATATATACACTTAATTTTTATTACTTCGCATTTCGTGATTTGATCTCTAAAAAATTCGATCATATACAGAGCGTCATCAGCATTCGATCGGGATGTTTGAACTTCTCTTATGCTAGCAAGTTCTATATTAAATGTGTATTTAAACTCTCCGGTAGTGAATGAGGAATACTCTGCATGAGTACCTCAGAAACAAAAAATTGTGAAGTGAGTTCTAACGGCAAAAATTCCCATTTTACTGTGAGTTCTGATGCTCTTAATGTACACAATAAAAATAAAAAATCGGATGATAGTTTTTTTCTAACGGCAAAGCCAGTTTTACGCGAGCGATCAACTTCGCTTACTCCAATGCCAAATAGTGATTCGTAAACATTACCGTTGCCTAGTACATATTTTTTTAAGTCAGAGCCATTATTCGCTTCAGGCTCGTGTTCATCACTTAACCAATTTATTTTTATAGGCAACAGTAGTCAGAAACCTAAGGTGCCCGTCGGAATGTACAGATATATTACAGTAGTGAAGCGCGGGAGTTATGTCACCACACTTACCCCCACCAAAGCCACTAAGACATAACAACACACACACACATAAATGAAACACAAAATTAGTTCAAGCACCTCATATTAATAAAATGCAAAACAAACATAAACTGTAAAACATTGATTGCAAACAACAAGTTGCAAAATATAAAAAATGCAGACTTCTTAAAATATCGTTTATTAACCCTTTTAATATTAATTGCGAAATACAAGTAAATCAAATTGCTGATTATTAAAAATATAATTTTTTAAATTTAAATCAATAGAATAAGCACTTTTATAAGAAGTTTCATTAAAAAAAAAGAAACAATAAAATTAGAATAAGCACTTTTATATTTGGTTAAGAAGTTTCACTAAAAAGAAAAAAAAACAATAAATATCATTCTGAATCGTGCAACAGAAAAACATAGACGTGTTTTTTTACACGAATAGTTTATTAAAACTATAACTGGCGCAGTCGAAAAAAAAGTTGAAGGAATATCACCTTTGGCTCCTAAATATTAAAAGTGAAAAAGTTAATGAATATAACTTTCAAAATACTAAAAGTTAGTGAATATTACATCCTAAGTATTAAAAGTGAAAAAGTTAATGAATATAACTTTCAAAATATTAAAAGTTAGTGAATATAACTTCCTAAATATTAAAAGTGAAAAAAAAATTTTAATGAATATAACTTTATCCTGAAAGAAAAAAATTTCTTAATTCTACGAAACCTAAGGGTCCCTCTAGAATTATAATAAAATAAAAATAAAATTATAAAAAAAGAGACAAATAAAAAATAAAAAAAATTTTAAAACACTTATTATAAAGATAAGAGACATAAACATTGTTAACTTGCTTTGAAAAAAAACCGTATCATCCCATAACAAAAGAATAAAATACCTATACCGTGAAGAAGCGATATTTTTTCCAACCAACAAGAAATTCCGTTTGAACAGCGTAAGAAAGGATCAACAAGGAACAAAACAACTGAACCCACAGGACCATCAAATTATCAACAAGAAGAAATCCACAAATTATGAAACTATTAATATCAATAATAGGGTAAATAAGTTATATTTTTATCTTTGTACTATAAGTATATTTAAGCATAAAACGTTAAAAGCTAAATATTTTTTTTTTGTAATATAAGTATATTTAAGCATAAAGCTAAAAATAAAATTATTTCATGCGAAAAACATATCGGGTCAAACCTTACACAAACATCTTTAGACATCTTATACCCATCCCAGAAAACACTGAAATGTCGTTAGATAACAATAACCCCTCGGGTTCCATTCCCCAAATTCCAAATCAAATTTCATATCAACATCAAATATTTGATTCACTTAAAATCCCAGATGCAGTGAAGGACCTCCCAAAATTCGACGGAAACCCCAGACTTTTGTACGAATTTTTAACAAATGTAGAGGAAATATTAGGGTATTTGGTTAACGTAGACGGGACGAACTATGCAAAAATTATTTTACGAGCAATTAGGAACAAAATAGTTGGACAAGCTAACGAGGTACTCAACGTTTATGGTACCCCTTTCGTTTGGGAAAGCATAAAAAAAAATCTAATTCTGCATTACTCCGATAAAAGGAATGAAACTTCCTTGATTAAAGATCTACATAATTTAAAACAAACTCAGTCTGTCCAGCATTTTTATAGCTCAATTATAGAAATACAATCTTCCATTAATAACAATATCCTAATTCACGAAAGCAATCCTAGCGTAATTGAGGCAAAACAGAAACTATTTGCCGAAATGTGTTTAAACACATTCCTGTCAGGCCTTAAAGAACCTTTGGGCTCAAACATTAGATCGATGAGACCTAAAACAATGGCCGAAGCCCTTTCCTTTTGTATACAAGAACAAAACATATTCTACACAAAAAAGACATTTGCGAACATACAGCATGTTCCCCAACAGAATTTTAAACACTTTCCAAGTTATCCATTGCCTCAGACTTACGAACCAATAGTTAATAATTCATACAGATTCCCCCAGCAGTTTTCAAGACAATACTACCCGAATATACCTTCATATCAAAACAATACAATTGGATATCAAAACCGAATGAATAACGCTCAAAAACCCCAAATTAACGCAACCACTAATACATTTGGACAAAATAGACATTCCTACCTGAAAAACATACCGAATAACAGACTTGAACAAACCCGAACATTTTACAACAACAACAACAAATCATTTAACGATACTGAAAGACAGCAGTATAGTACACAACATTTATCACCACCAGAACCAATGGATGTAAGTTCAGGTTACACTCACTTAAGGAGACCACAGAGTATGCAAACAACCAACAGTTTTAAACCTCACGAAATGCACAACATCGATGTAGAAAAAACTCCATACGCAAATTTAGACGAATATTATTATTATCCAGAGAACGATCAAGTTCAAAACGACGTTAAATTTCCTCAGAACAATTTAAAACGAGACTTTATTTTTGGGCAAAATTATCAATACGACCAAAACAACAGTAATACAATTGACGATGGTGAAAATTTTCTGCTAGATGCCTCCCTGGACCAACCGTATATCTAGACATAAACAAACATGGACACACACTACCATATATAAATATATCCTCTCCCTTCGGTAAATCATTAAAATTTCTAATAGATACTGGAGCATCACCGTCCTTTATAAACCCAGAACATATTGACAAAGCCAAATGTAGAACCTGCGAACCAATAACGATAACCACAATACTAAATAAACACTCTTTAAACAAGAAAATCAGTTTGAAGAATTCAGGGAAAAAGGTAAGATGGAACTATTCGTCTTTAAATTCCATAATTATTTCGATGGATTGATAGGACTTGATATATTAAACAAACTTAAAGCCAAAGTAGACCTGGGCAGTCAGACTCTGATCACAAAAAATTCCATAATACCACTACAATTTAAACCTAATCGAACTTCAGCGAAACATATAATTCAAACTTTTTCAAAATTTGTGATTAAAATACCAGTTGATTCAAGAAACGGCGATTTTTTCATACAAAAAACATTTTTAGAACCCGACTTATTTATTTCGGAAGGTATTTATACCGCAAAAGAATGGTACAGTTTCATGGAGATGGTAAATACATCCGACAAAGAAAAAATTGTCTATATTGAACAACCTGTAAAAACCATTCCATATGAAAATTTCATCGAGGTTAATAACTTTACCATAGAATCAGGCACATTTCCCCAAGAAGAAAATATAACAAAAATGCTAAGAACGGAACACTTGAATGAAGAAGAAAAGAAAGCATTAAGGAAAATTTGTGTGGAATTCGATGACATATTCTTTAAAGAAGGCTGTTCCCTTAGTTTCTCTAACCAAATAAAGCACAAAATTAAAACCACAGATGACATACCTATTTTTACAAAATCGTACAGATACCCTTATGTTCATAAGGAGGAGGTACGGAAACAAATAAATAAAATGCTACAACAGGGTATTATAAGACCAAGTTTTTCACCCTGGAGCGCTCCTGTATGGATAGTTCCAAAGAAAAGAGATGCTAGTAACGTACAAAAATGGAGACGAGTGCCTTCGTAGACTAGTAGCTAGTGTACTAGACTGGTAGTCCGAAGGTCGCAGGTTCGACTCCTGCCGCAGACTCCGGGTGTCTCTGCAGATAAGCCAAGTAGCTTCGCAGTTTGTGTTTGTTAATTAATTATTAAAATTATTATTATTATTACAGGAAACTGAACGAAAAAACAATTTGTGATAAGTACCCCATACCCAACATTACAGATATACTTGACAAATTTGGTAGAAGCATGTACTTTACCACCCTGGATCTTGCAAGTGGATTTCACCAGATAGAAATGCATCCAGAACATATTGCAAAAACCGCAGTTTCTGTAGATGGAGGTCATTTTGAATTTGTCAGAATGCCATTTGGCCTTAAAAATGCACCATCTACATTCCAAAGAATAATGGATAATGTACTGAAAGATCTAATAGGCACGGTCTGTCTTGTATACTTAGATGATATAATCTATTCCACATCATTACAAGAACATATATTAAATCTGAGAAAAGTTTTTGAAAAGCTTAGGGAATCAAACTTAAAAATTCAAATGGACAAATCTGAATTTTTACACAAAGAGTGTGCGTTTTTAGGACACATTATCTCCACTGAAGGAATAAAACCAAACCCTGAAAAAATTCAAGCCATAAGAAATTTTCCTATCCCAAAAACTCAAAAAGAGATAAAATCATTCTTAGGATTATTGGGTTATTACCGAAAATTTATACAGAATTTTTCGAAACTAACAAAGCCTTTTACAGAATGTTTAAAAAAGGAAAGAAAATAATTTTTAATGACAAGTACCTACAAACATTCGAAATGTGCAAAAATCTTTTGACCAATGATCCTTTACTCCAATATCCGGATTTCTCAAAGCCATTTGTCTTAACAACTGATGCAAGCGACTTTGCTTTGGGAGCAATTCTTTCCCAAGGTCCAATCGGAAGTGACAAACCGATATGCTATGCTAGTAGGACATTAACAGATAGTGAAATAAATTATTCAACAATAGAAAAGGAATTACTTGCTATTGTTTGGGCCACAAAATACTTCAGGCCCTACCTTTTCGGACGTAAATTTAAAATTGTAACTGACCATAGACCACTAACCTGGATTATGAGCCTTAAAGAGTCAAATTCCAAATTAGTAAGATGGAGGCTCAAACTTGAAGAATTTGACTACGAAATTATTTACAAAAAGGGAAAACTTAATACAAATGCAGACGCCCTAAGCCGCATTAAAACTTACAATAACAACCGTTTTGAAAACAAAGAAGTCAACTTTAATATAGTCGACAACGACTCAATTCATGGAACAGCAGGAACGACCATTCACTCTGCCGAGGAAAATTATGACGACAGTATTCAAATCTCGGAAAAGGCTTTAAACACATTTAACCTTCAAATTATCTTACAAGTAAAAAACGAAGGTTCTCCCCTTACACTTGAAACCGTGTTTAAAAATAAAATGCGAAAAACAATACGCAGACCAGTGTACAACGAAACTGTAATGACCGACATATTTAAACGATACCTTGCCCCCAATAGACTCTCTGCAATAATGACAGACGACGACACTTTTAAAATTGTTCAAAATACATAAGGTGAATTCACCCATTCGTTCTGAACGTTCCGAACACTTTTTTTTATATGTAGTTTGACGTCTCTATTTTGAGAAAGAGAGTAAATTTAATGCGGAACAACAACAAAAATTTCGTTCAGAACGAATGGGTGAATTCACCTTTACTCCAAATATTTTGCACATGGTAAAACATTCAAACTTGTTCGATGTAAAATTTTATTAAAAGATATTCGAAATACTGACGACCAAGATAAGCTTGTGAATGACTACCACATCAACCACAATCATAGAGGTATTCAAGAAACATTTCAACGCTTGAAACGGGAATATTTCTTCCCTCACATGAAAGAAAAAATAACCAAATGTATAAATCATTGTGATATATGTCAAACACTCAAATATGACAGAAATCCTCCGAAACCTACATTTGAAATACCCGAAATACCGAAAAAACCATTAGACATTGTCCACATTGACATATACAGCATAAATAAACGAAACATTCTCACCCTTATCGATAAATTTTCAAAGTTCGGATCAGCTTACCTTTTGGATTCCAGAAATAGCATATCAATTTTAAAGAAAATTAAGTATTATATAAGCTTACACGGGCCCCCCAAAAAAATAGTTTGTGACCAAGGTGCTGAATTCAGTGCGTCCATCATAAAGGATTTTTGCAAAATTAACAAAATTAATATACATTACACTTCGTTTCAACAAAGTACTAGTAATTCACCAATCGAAAGGCTACATTCAACTATGACAGAAATATATAGAATTATTATGCAAAAATATAAGGCATTAGAACCGCCATTAGATAATGATGAAATACTGTCTGAAGTAATCATGATATATAACAATTCCATACACACCGCGACAAAACTGACACCGTTTGAATTATTCTATGGAAGAACACCCACATTTGAAAAAGATTTAAACTATAATACACACCACGAATACCTACAACGACTTAAAGAATTTCAGACCAAATTACAGGAATCAATTAGGGAAAAACTGACACATGACACAGACAAACGCATCGAACGATTAAATTAAAATAGAGAAAATCCCGAAACCTTTTTAAAGAATGACGACATATACAGAAAAGAGTGTAGAAGAAACAAAATGACTCCTAGGTTTTCAAAAAGAATCGTTAAACAAAACAACAGAGTAACTCTCTTAACACTAGACAATCAGAAACTCCATAAATCCAAAATAAAAAGACGACCAAAAACCTAAATCTCAAAACTCACTTTTCTCTTAGATTTGTACTGGTACAATCCGATGTTAAAATTATAGATGTTCCACTAACCCAAGGAATCATCCCACTTAAACTTGGAACTGCTAGAACAATTGCTGACTATAAGCACCTTAGACACATAATCAATCTTCAATCTTATGAAGACAATATACAAGGAATAGAGAAAACCATAACTCATTTTGAAACCACACAATTTGCCAAAATTGCCTTAAAAACAACAAAACTGAAACTGAAAGAACTCACAACAAAACTAAACATTCTAAAACCCAGGAACAGACAGAAGAGAGGACTTATTAACGCATTAGGTTCAACAATAAAATTTATAACTGGAAATATGGACTACGAATACGCGGAAAGATTAAACCGAGACATCGAACGCCTACTAACGGAAAACGGACAAATAAATAATACAATAAATGAACAACTCATTCTCAACACTGAAATGATAAAAAGATTTGAAAACATAACTAATCATATAAACAAAGAACAAGATATTATTTCAAAATCTATAAAAAATATACAAGAACAAACACTTAATTCACTAAACCCTACAATTAACACATTAACACAAATTCAACAACTAAATCAGATCAACTATAATATCGACATACTCACACAGCATCTAAACAATATCGCAGAAGCAGTAGTATTATCCAAACTAAATATCATCCCAAAATTAATATTAGACCCGACAGAACTTAATCAAATCCATAATACACTAAAAAGCGAAATTAACGTAATCTCATTCGAACACATATTCGAACTACTTGAGTTAACCGCATATTATAATAATACTAATATTATATTTAACATAAAAATCCCAATAATGTCAAAGGAAGAATTTACATTTTATCATATTATTCCAACACCAATTAATAAAACTTTAGAAATTATAAGTGAAGAATATGCATTAATTAATGAAAATAACTTGATATTTTATAAAGAAAAATGTAAACATATAGAAAATTTATTTTATTGTAAAAATAAGTATGAAACAGAAATTAATATGAATACAAACTGTATTAGAAATATAATAAATAAGAATGAAATCGCTTCTTGTCATTTAAGAGATATAGGACAAAAAACCGACATTATTCACCCAGAACCCAACTTTATTATCATTGTTAATCCTCCAATACAAAAGATTATTACAATTTGCAACAATGTTACCAAACAACACACAATTAATAGCACAACTTTAATTCAATTTATCAACTGCAAAATTGCAATCAATAACATATGGTACAATAACGAAAATAATACACATTGGGACAATGGAATATTCATTGAAACCCCACTTTATTTAAGTAATAACATTACAACTCTTTCATACAAAGACGAGATAACACTCCCAAAACTTAATGACTATAGATTCCAAGATAAAAAAGTAATTGAAAACCTACAGGCAAATACAGAAATACACAAGAAAATTACTTATTCCGTCTTCGGATCAATAACAATTCTCACCATAATTTTAACAATAGCAGTGATAAAAAGGAAACCAATGACAATAACATACTCACTCGACCAGATAATTAATGAAGCTCCGGCAACAAAACAGGCAAAGCCCCTTTGGCCGTCACTTCATTTTAGGGAGGGAGGAGTTATGTCACCACACTTACCCCCACCAAAGCCACTAAGAATAACAACACACACACCCATAAATGAAACACAAAATTAGTTCAAGCACCTCATATTAATAAAATGCAAAACAAACATAAACTGTAAAACATTGATTACAAACAACAAGTTACGAAATATAAAAAATGCAGACTTCTTAAAATATCGTTTATTAACCCTTTTAATATTAATTCCGAAATACAAGTAAATCAAATTGCTGATTATTAAAAATATAATTTTTTAAATTTAAATCAATAGAATAAGCACTTTTATAAGAAGTTTCATTAAAAAGAAAAGAAACAATAAAATTAGAATAAGCACTTTTATATTTGGTTAAGAAGTTTCACTAAAAAGAAAAGAAACATTAAATATCATTCTGAATCGTGCAACAGAAAAACATAGACGTGTTTTTTTTACACGAATAGTTTATTAAAACTATAACTCGGGCGAAGCCCAAACTCATCAAAAAGATGACAGCGACAAACCGGAAGAATCCTCGAAAAAACCACAAAACCACCACCAATCTATCTGAGACAAAAAAATTGAAACACACTTTTTAAAAAAATTAATCTTGGTCATTGGTGAAAAGGAATTTCACATTGTTTAAATAAAACGTGGTAACATTGATGAAACAAAAATTCAAATATATGATGAAAAAGACTTCCACAAAATGGTTACTGAATTTGAGTAAAATAAAACAATTTTTTACACTTTCCAGCTTAAGAGTGTTAAAGGCCTACAGATCGTATTGAAGGGCATAAATTCTTATGTTGTTCCTGATGAAATAAAAGATGCTCCCACCCTCCAAGGATTTAAGGTAAAAAATTTCTCGTAACATAATAAACAGGGAGAAGATCCCCCAACCTTTATTTCGCGTTGAACTGGAGCCAAATGATATAAAATTGAAGAAAATTGAGACCCATCCAATTTATAATTTAAAATATCTCTTGTAGTGAGAAATCATAGTGGAAGAATCACACAAGCGTTCATCCGATCATCCGGTGTGCCACAGATCAGTATACTGGAGTCAGTTTTGTATTTGATTTATATCTGTGATATGCCTTTGAGCAGTAATATCCTCACTTCTACATTTGCCGATGATACAGCCGATGATGAGGAGGCATCCCGATATTTTTAAGAACATATTAACCCCTTGGAACTGTGGTTGAACTTATGGAGAATAAAAGAAAATGAACAGAAGTGTGTTCATGTCACATCTACCCTACGAAGAGACACTTGTTCCCCTATTCGAATCAACAATCAAGTTGTTCCTCAACATTCACAGAGAAATACCTTGGTATACACCTTGGCCGACGGCTTACATTGAAAAACACCACATTGATTCTAAGCTAACACAAATAAAACTTAAATTAACTCAGATACATTGGCTGATTGGTAGAACTTCAACCCCTCATATAGATTGTAAACTTTTAATATACCATTCGCTTTGAAACCCATATGTTATGGAATTCAGCTTTGGGGCACTGCTTCAGCCTCCAATGTAGAGAGAATCCAAAGAAGGCAAAACAAAATGTTAAGGTTAATAGCATCGGCTCCATGGTACATGAAAAATTAAATTCACATCGTGATCTAAATATGCCACTTGTGACCGCTGAAATTGTAAAATATGCAAGCAAATATTTAACAAAACTCGAGTCCCATCGTAATCCCCTTAGTCATATCTTATACTTTACTGGACACATCCGTTTAAAGAGGGACACTATGGCTTTAATACGCCACACTCCACATGCAATTTTTTGAAAATATTTTTGTGCTTAACACGACATTTATGTTATTAATTACTATCACTAAGTTTATGTCTGACATTGGCTGGGCCTAATAATTATATCTATACTTATGATTTTAATACTTATTGTTAGTTCAGTTTTGAAGATGCAATAAATAAATATTAGAGAGAAAAAAATATTGTTTTAATTTTAATTAAATTTTTCATAATCATTTGCTAATTTTTTTATTGTATTAATAACTACTATTACTAAGTTTATGTCCGACGCTGGTTGGGCCTAATAATTATATCTATACTTAAGATTTGAGTTCTTATTGTTAGTTCAGTTTTGAAAATACAATAAATAAATATTACAGTGAAAAAAATATTTTTTTAACTTTAATTGAATTTTTCATAATCGTTTGCTAATTTTTTTTTATGTATTATTATTTACTATCTCTAAGTTTCTGTGCAACACTGGTTGGGTATAATAATTATATTGTAGCAACTTACTACATTTTACTTGTTATAAATTATGTTTTAATTTAAATATTTTTGAATTGATCAAGTTTCATGTTTTTATATTTTCAAAAAAACTTCTTTCATAATATTATTATTCTGATATATAATTTTGATTAGTATTGTTCATTTAATAATTATAAATTTAATAAAGATAGTTGTTTTAATTTTTAAATAAATATTTTAATTGATTAAACAACTACATTGGCGATCCTGCATATAAATAAACCCGAACTTTAGACAACAAATAAATTAAATTGATCTTTCAAGAAACCAACATAATAAGCTGCATTATTCATAATTGCTATTTGAAAATCTGAAGTTAAATAACATCAATCATTACCAAAAACATCCAACGGTTTTGGATCAAGTTATTTTGTTTCAATCATTCAAAATTCGTAAAAAAAAAACATCAATGCATACCATCACCAAGAAATATAATCAAAAATAAGAACTTTATTGGAATTCAACCAGAAGAAACCTAGAACTTTACTTTGAAATCAACATTCTACTATATTAAGAAGTCTTGGAATATCCTCGCATGTATTGGTATTTACATATATATTAATATTTTTATTAAGGCAATTTATAAGTAAGTTTTGCAAATTATACTACATTTATACGTCAATTGTCGTTAATTTCGATTTGTGAATCCTTTACCAGTAACTTAATAATTTCATAATGGTTAACACACGCTCAATGACACAACACGACACTAATACAAATACCAATGAAAATAATAACGAGTTTCAAGATGCACAGTCTGTTCCAAACCCTAACTTTTCTTTACATAATAATCCAAACACAAGTAATTCATCCCAAGTTTCAATAAAATTACCACAGTTTTGGAGTTCTTGTCCTGAAACTTGGTTTATTCAAATTGAATTGACTTTTAACTTTAAAAATATCACAAATGACACAACTAAATACCAACTTGTTATTATTTCTCTTCCTGAGGATGTCCTAGGGAAATTAACAGATATTATTCACAATCCACCCACAGAAAACAAATATGATTATATCAAGCAAATCATTATTGAACGTTTTTCCTTAAACGAAGATCTCCGTTTTGAAAAAATACTTAACGAAACAGACATTGGAGATAGAAAACCATCTGAGTTTTTCCATGATTTAAATAAACTTGCTCTTAATAATTCTCTAATAAATAACGATCTATTAATTAAATTATGGATGAGAAAACTTCCATCTACTATTCAGGTACCTTTAATAACATCTCAGTTAACTTCTTTAACAGAAAAGATAGCTTTAGCAGATAAAATTTTCGAATTGTCAAACAAATCTCAAATATCTTCTTTTTCTACTTCAATTCCCACAAATATAGATATTCAACTTCAAAATCTAGTTAAAGTTACCTCGAATTTATCAGAAAATATAAATAAAATATCACATGAATTATTTGAGATTAAAAATAACTCAAAATATAAAACTAACAACTATAAAATAAATAGTACAAAACACAAACTCTGTTGGTATCATCAAAAATTCGGTAATAAAGCTATTAAATGTAATCCGCCCTGTAATTTCTTTCAAAGTTACAACAAACAAAATTTAAACTAAAAAGTATTTTTATTGAAGTGACGGATAAAGGGACAGGAGAAAATACAACACGTCGCTTATTTGTTTTTGATAAGAATAATAAATTAAAATTTTTAATCGACACAAGTGCAACTGTATCAGTTATTCCAGTATCTAAATTTAAAAAATTTAAACAAAATTCAGATATAACACTTTCTGCAGCTAATGGTTCTATTATAAAAACATATGGTACAAAATCATTAACACTTGATTTAAATCTTCGTCGAGAATTTAAATTCACTTTTATTTTAACCAATATTAACCACCCAATTTTAGGAGCCGATTTTTTTGAAAAATTTGGAATTATTATCGACATTAAAAATAAAATCATTACAGATTCAAATACAGAATCTTCAGTTTTAGCATTAATAGGAATTTCACGAATACATTCACTAAAAGTTCATCAACCTAAAAATAAATATGCGAAACTTTTAGATAAATTTTCGTCAATAACAACTGAACCAGATTATACCAAACCCATTAAGCACACGACAGTACATAGAATCGAAACTAAAGCTAATCTTCCATTTTCAAAACCGCGAGGATTAGATCCTGTCAGATTGAAAATACCAAGATCCGAATTTAAGTTTTTATTGGACACTGGTATTTGCAGACCATCTAATTAATCTCCATCTTGTTTTCAAAAAAGAACATAACGATTGGAGACCATGTGGAGATTACCGTAGATTGAATTGTATTACAATACCAGATAGATACCCGATACCTCATATTCAGGATCTGACTACAGATTTTAGAGGTAAGACATTTTTTTCAAAAATTGACTTAGTAAAAGCATATCATCAAATCCCCATGGCTGAGAATGATATTCATAAAACAGCCATTACTACACCTTTTGGAATGTTTGAATTCAAGCGAATGCCCTTTGGACTTAGAAATAGCGCACAAACTTTTCAAAGATTTATTAATGAAGTTTTCTTTGGTATAGATTTCGTGTTCACTTATGTTGACGATATATTAATTGCAAGTGAGAATGAAAAACAACACTTAGAACATATAGAAATTGTTTTTCAACGCCTTGATGAATATGGTCTCAATATTAAAACATCAAAATGCATTTTTGGAGTACCGAGCTTAGAATTTTTAGGTTATCATATCTCTTCTGAAGGAAGCAAACCTTCAACTGAAAGAGTTGATACAATTCTCTCTTATAATAAGCCTAATTCAATAACAAAACTGCAAAAATTTATTGGAATGGTAAACTATTATCACAGGTATATACCAATGATTGCAAATTTTCTATCACCACTCCATGAAATAATAACGAAAGCATCTAAGAAAAGAAATAAGGAACTCTTGTGGACACATGATGCAGAAAAGGCTTTTGAGATAATTAAGTTAAAGTTTTCTCAGAAAACATTATTAACACATTTTGATAAGGATGCTTCTCTTACTTTGTTGGTGGATGCTTCAAATTTAGCAATTGGAGCCGTATTACAACAACATAAAAACAAATTTGTTGAACCCCTTGCATATTTTTCTAGAAAACTAAGTCAGAGTGAATGCAAATATTCTACATTTGACCGAGAGCTCTTAGGTATTTATTCGTCCGTGAAACATTTTAGAAATTTTTTAGAAGGAAGAGAATTTAAAATTTTAACCGACCACAAACCTCTGACATATGTCTTAGATTCTAAAACAGAAAGATCTCCACGTCAAACCCGGCATTTAGAATATATAGCTCAATTTACTTCTTATATATGTTATATTTATGGCAAAGACAACACTGTGGCAGATACACTTTCCATGCCCCCGGAATTGTGTGCTTTGCTAGTTAAAATATCAATATAGAACTACTACATAAAGAACAGAAGATTGATAAAGTGGTAATACTATAGTAAACAATTTAAAAGAAATTGATTTTCCTTTACTACAGATTAAAATATGGTGTGATATTTCGGGTAAAATAAATCGGCCTTTTGTTCCACTTTCATTAAGAAAAACTGTTTTTAATAATTTACATTCTATGTCACATCCAGGAGTTCGTGCTACACGAAAACTTATACAAAGTAAATACTTTTGGCCATCAATGCGTAAAGACATTAATACATTGGTTTCAAGCTGCATTGATTGCCAAAAATCTAAAATTCAACAATATACTAAATCTAGGGTTGAGAAAATAAATATACCTTCAATAAGATTCGAACACATACATATGGACATTGTTGGGCCTTTAACAGTTTCAAATGGATATAAATATATTTTGACTATAATTGACCGATTTTCCAGGTGGCCAGAAGCATATCCAATTAGAGATATTTTTACTCAAACAATACCAAAAACTTTTATATACGATTATATTCCCCCGCTTTGGTATTCCACTTCAAATCACGGTTGACCAAAGTAAACAATTTACGTCTAAACTATTTAGCGAATTAAATAAATTTTTAGGCACACACAAAATTCATACGTCTTCTTATCACCCGCAAGCAAATAGTATGGTCAAGCGTTTTCATCGACAGTTAAAAACTGCTCTTAAGGCTAGTAATAATGTTAAAAAGTGGTCTGAACAGTTACCGATCGTTTTGTTGGGAATTCGTGCAAGTGTCAAGGAAGAACATAAATTCAGTCCGTCTGAATTAGTATATGGACAGATTTTGAGATTACCTGGAGATCTGGTAATTAAAAGTAATAATTTTTTTACTCATGAGTACGTGCTACAAAATTTGAGAAATCATTTTGATACGGTACGGACTACAGTAATTCATCATAATAATAAAACACACTATTTTGTTCCTAAAGATCTATTGAATTGTGAATATGTTTTTGTTAAAATACTTAGACCGAATGGGCTAGAATGTCCTTACGAAGGACCTTACAAGGTTTTAGAGAGGATTAAGAACACTTTTAAAGTTGAATGTGGTAATAATATTAGATCTTGTTTCATTGATTTACTTAAACCTGCTTTTATTGAAAAACTAACAGAACCATATCAAACATTTAAAAACCCAAATATTACTTTCCATACTCAATAATACAATACACGATTAGAATGATGTTATTACTGGTGGGGGACTAATGTAGCAACTTACTACATGTACATTTTACTTGTTATAAATTACACAGCCCGACAAAATTAAAAAAGTTTTTTGCTTCTTTGAATTTATCAACTGATTCTAGTTAGTTATCAACTCATAGTTTGTCTCTATCAGCTCTAGTTTTCATGATATAGCTTTTTTTATACCCTCCACTTATGACATCCAATTATGACCGTCTGTATGTATGTACATATTAGTGATTGACGATTTCTGTAAATTGACATAAAAAGTTAATCCATAACAACATTTACATTTACAGCGTTATGCGAACACTGAGCGTAAGAGTAACTGAATTTTTATGCTCTTATCCTATAAGACTTTTATTTCCTCACCTTGCGTTTCACCGTATTCTACATTTAAATTTAGCGGTCGTGTCTCTGACGCAGCCTACTGTGTACTTTTTTTTCCAGTTTGATAGAGATAGAGTGTTATTTTTTGTGTAATTGCTAGGTGATTAACGGCAATTTTATATGCACAACGTTTTTTTCTTTTTGCACTCCAATTGCATATCGAAAGTTAGTTGCTTGTAAGAAGTGGTTTATTGTAGTTGGCAAAGTTTATTAAAAAAGTGTTGGCTTCCAATAGAAGACGGTGTAAAAATTACGCTGATACATTTTGTTATATTTGTGGAGAATACACCTTTTTTAATAAGGAAGACAATCTGGTGTTTTGCAATAATGTAAATGGTCTTATGCAGGAAATGGGGCTATCCAAGTATCTACCTAGCGATTGGCGCCTCTTCGTGGATAGTTCCAAGAAAAGTTTGAAGGGCGTCTTATTGCACAATGGCAATGTGTATGCATCAATTCCAATTGCGCACTCCACAACAATGAAAGAAGAATATAACAACATTGCATTAGTGATGAAAAAGATAAAATACAAAGACCACCAATGGATCATTTGTGTTGATCTTAAAATGGTAAATTTTCTTCTTGGACAATAGAGTGGTTATACTAAGTACCCTTGCTTTTTGTGTCTCTGGGATAGCAGATCCAAGCAACAACATTGGCGGCAAAAAAATTGGCCTACGAGAGAAAAAATTATTGTTGGCGATAAAAATATTACAAATGAAGCTTTAGTTCCACGTGAAAAGATCGTCCTACCACCGTTGCACATCAAATTAGGACTCATGAAGCAGTTTTTTAAGGCTCTGAATCGTGATGGGGAATGTTTTGCATATATTTGCAGCAAAATGCCTAATCTATGTGGAGATAAGATTAGAGCAGGAGTTTATGAATGACAACGATTTTGATAAGTCAATGACCGAATCTGAACGAAATGCGTGGGCATCATTCGTGCAAGTTATAAAAAATTTCTTGGGAAATAAAGCTCCAAATTATATTCAATTAGTGGAGAATATGCTGGATAAGTTCAGAGACCTTGGTTGCAACATTAGTATTAAAATCCATTATTTGCACAGTCACTTGGACCGATTTCCCGAAAATTTGGGTAATTTAAGCGAAGAACAAGGAGAAATGTTTCACCAAGATATCAAAATTGTGGAGAATCGGTACCAGGGAAGGTGGGATACACATATGATGGCAGACTACTGTTGGAATTTACAAAGAGACTCTAATCTCGCTGTTCATTCCAGAATGTCTCATAAAAGAAGCTTTACATCCTGTAACTAGAATTATATTTATATTATATTTTTAATGCTTTGTGAGAATTTTTCTTTACTTTAATAAATCGGTATGAAACAGTTTTACTTATTATTATTATTTTTTAATTCCTATGGAAAAGTTTTACTTTTTAAATATGTACTTAAAAAAATTTGGGAATTAAGGAATTAATTAAAATCTGGCTTTAAGAGAGTACAAATGTAAATATTGTTATGGATTAACTTTTTATGTCAATTTACAGAAATCGTCAATCACCAAATATAAGTACATACATATGTACATACAGACGGTCATAATTGGAGGCCATAAGTGGAGCGTATAAAAAAGCTACATATATCATGAAAACTAGAGCTGATGGAGGCAAACTGATTACAGATTTGAATTCAGCGCACAAAAATTAACTAGAATAAATTCAAAGAAGCAAATTGAGTGTTGGCCTGTGTTATGTTTTAATTTAAATATTTTTGAATTGATCAAGTTTCATGTTTTTATATTTTCAAAAAAACTTCTTTCATAATATTATTATTCTGATATATAATTTTGATTAGTATTGTTCATTTAATAATAAGTATTTTAATAGATTAAACAACTACAATATCTATACTTAAGATTTGAATACTTATTGTTAGTTCAGTTTTGAAGATACAATAAATAAATATTAGAGTGGAAAAAATATATTGTTTTCTTTTAACTGAACTTTTCATAATCATTTGCAAATTTTTTTTACATACTAATTTTAGCATCCAGTTATTTTTAAATTCGTAAAGGTTTAAATCTCTTCGGCATATTATATTACATTAGTTTTAAATGTTAACGTTAATTCCTTAATTGTATTTAACTTGTTGATGCTCATTAATGACAATCTCTTGTGATCATTACTCAGTTATCTGCATTTTGCATTCGTTAGTTTATTCCAGTCATCTTTGATTTACTGTTACCGTAGTGGTACAATAGTAAGTCAATCACCACATTAGTTCATCATATTTCCTAAATTCTAATCATTACATAATATAATAAATTTTTGATTTCTTTAATTTTCAAACGAAAAATAAAATAAAACATAGATAACTCAGGTTTTTTGCCCATTTACAAGCGATAACTTGATATTTTGCACAGGCTGAAAAAGGTGTTTAAAAACAATATTAATAATCAAAAAATAAATAAACCTTTTAGGCTTTTTTGTTCCAACTATTACGCATACGTATTGAAAATAAGTTAGTTTGCCCTTTAAAGCTTATTTGCACAATTTATAAGTTAATGTAGATATTGCACAACGTTTGCATATTATCTTGGAATGATTTATTCAATCTGGAACTAGAGCGACAAAATGTATTTTGCATGCAATTTACAATAGGCCTATTCGCATCCTTATTTGGTTCGTTAAGTTATTTCAGTTGGTTATTTCAGTTTAACAAATTCTACAAAAACTGATGTTATTTCAGTTTATCAAATTTTATAAAATAATCAAAGTTTGACAAAAGTTGTCGCGTGTGAAAAAGTGGTTATATTTTGTTAACCATCATAAAAAGACACACAATTAACACAAAAAATTGTATATACATAAGTATAACAAAAAAAAAAAAAAAAAAAAAAAAAAAAAAACATTGAACATTAAAGTGAATAATTCTAAACAACATACATAAAGTCTCAACGTCACACCAACAAAAAGGATCCCCATCAACAATCCAACAGATCTCCATCAATTCACATTTGGAAAAACTGCAAGATCGTGTCCAGATGCCCCGTTGCCCCTGCATCCTTTGTAGAGCTGAACATAAGAAGGCAGTAATTCCGATTCTAATAAGCAGGTAACAAGTGTACAAAATATTTGTGTTTCTCTACCCTTAAATTTGTAATTTAATCAAATTTAAGAGATTTTTGTAAGTTAATCAAAAATTATTCTCCTTTGCAAGTTAAATACAAATACATTTTTACACTTGAATTTTGTGAAACAATTTTTTTATTTAATATTCATATTAAAAAAATTCCACCCTTAAAAGTGAAACAATTTGCAAGTGTTTATATTTTTATTATTAACACATTCGTACACAAACAATTTGTTTTCTTTAGTATTGAGAGAAATTATAACATTAATTTTCGTTTACCACCGGTATTTCAATCGCGTTAAAAATTTTTAAGTACGTTAAAAAAATAAAAAATTTCGCTATTTATTAATTTTATGTATTATAAATAAATAAATTAATATTTTTTGTACTTTAATTTATACTTTTTGGGTTATCTGTAATTTGTTAAGATCAGTATTCCATTCGGTGCGTTCCTTACCAATTATAATAATTTGCATAACAGCTGTAATAGTATAGTGCGTTCACACTAGTTTCGGAAAGTTAATTTTCATATAAAGTGAAATTATAAAATCGTTCGTGTATTCACACTAGCATCGTAAACTTGTTTCATATAATTTTAAATATTAATTGCTTGATGTGTGTACTCGCACGGTTTAGGTTTTCGTACTTGGAAAAATTAACTGAAAAAGATTTCGCTTGGTAAAAATAACTCAACTATTTGCCAAAGGCTGTTGATGGATTTTTGCAAATTAAATAAGGTAGTTAAGTTGGAACAAAATTTAATACAGCTAAACTCAAGAATAGTATATATAAAAACCATAAGTTACGAATATCGTATATCCGTATATATTATATTTATAAATCTTGTTATCCAAACCAACTTCGATTATTCACTTATATCTTGCCACTAATTTAATTTGGCAATTTGTGAATACAAGTATATGAGGAGTCAATTTGATCAAATATAATTGAAATGACTGGCAAAAAACGCCAAGATTCTCCTTCCAAATCGGAAACTTTGGAGAAAATAATCTCAAAAAAGGAAAAGGTCGTAAGGAATATAATTCGAATTCGACAGTCCATTAGAGATAGGACTATTTCGTTCAATCCTATTGAACTAGAATGTCGATTGGATATTTTAAAAACGTATATTGACCAAGCAATGAAGCTTCAATCGGAGGTGGATAATTTGGATCCCGACGACGATAGAGCTGAGCTTGAGGATACTTGTGTGACTACAAAATCACTGTTGTTAAGCCTTCTAGCAAAAAACAAGCAGTCAAGTGCGCCTGAAACTTCATTTAGCGTACAGTCACATCAGTCTCGACTTCCGAATATGAAGCTTCCAAATTTACTGGAAATACAGCGAATATAAAAAGTTTATGAGCTTATATGAAAAATTAGTTCATAATGATCCGACGTTGACAGAAAAAGTTCAATCACTTAATATCGTGCTTGTCCGATTCAGAGTTAGGTAGAGTGAAAGCCTTTCAGATTTCTGAAGAAAATTATCCCAGCAGTAGCAAGCTTAAAAAAAGTTTATGACAATAAATGTCTTATATTTTTCGACAATATAGCGAAACTTTGATTTACCAGAAATTACAAAACCTTCGGCTTCTGCTTTGCGGAGCATGATTGATACTGTGTCTCCCATTTATGATTCTTTGTTATCAATAGGTGATGACAAGAAAATTACAAATGCTATATTGATACATTTAGTGATGTCAAAAGTAGATCCAGTCAGTAAGTCCAAGTGGGAAGAACAGCTTGATTTTGAAAAACTTCCTCTATGGTCTGACTGCGAAGCCGCTTTAAACAAACTTTACCAGCATATTTCAGGTGAGGAATCTTCTGGCTCAAGGCCGAGGTTTAATAAAAATAAAACTGAGAATTCAAATAATAGCAATACAAGCACATCACTAAATTGCACAAAATCAAAGCAATCCGCTGACAAATGTCTGTTTTGCAAATCTACTCAACATATAATCAATAATTGCCCTTATTTTACTTCTGAGCCTGTAGCGAAAAGATTTCACTTTATAAAATCTGTGTCAGCATGTATTAATTGTCTGAAAAAGGGACATACAGTAGCACGATGTGTGTCTTTCCGAATATGCAACAGTTCTCACAGCTCGCTGCTTCATCGATCAATAATGGTTCTAATAATTCAAATAACTATTCTGATCTGCCGTCTATCTCTCACGCTTCTGTGAATTATTCATCTTCGGATGAAAGAATCATTCTCGCGACAGCTGTAGTAAGAGTGCGAAATAGTTCTGGCCAATTTATTCCAGCTAGAGCACTTTTAGATTCCGGTTTGCAACCGAACTTGATTACCGAGGAACTTGCGCAGCTACTCAGATTGAAAAAAGAAGGAGGTAGATTGAATTTGAATGGCATTAGTGAAACAAATTCGGTTTCAAAATCATGTATTAATTTGACTGTCTCGTCGAGGGTTAACTCTACCCAATTTGCTTCCAAATTTTGGGTATTGAGCTCAATTATAAATTTGCAACCTGATCGTAGATTGGTCACACGAGCTTAAATATTCCCAGGAATATAGAATTAGCTGATCCACTCTTCCATAAGCCCCAGAAGATGGATTTGTTAATTGGGGCAGAAGTGTTCTTTGATTTAATGTGTGTTGGCCAAATCACATCTTGTCCATGCCTTCCCATTCTTCAGAAAACTTCGCTTGGTTGGATTGTTACTGGAAAGTACAATCACTCAAAGAGCTCGAATAATGGCAAAGTTTTTCATTTAAGTACTTCAATAGAAAACGAGAGCAATGTTCATTCAATTGTAAGAAAATTCTGGGAGCTAGAAGAGCTTCCAAATGAATCATCGAAATTGTATACTGAAGAACAACAACAATGTGAGGACAAATTCAAAAATTCAGTCCAACGTTTGGAGTCAGGCCGATTCGAAGTATCGCTACCGTTCAAATCTGATACAAAATTGTTGGGTTCATCTTTCGAAATTGCCAAAAGACGATTCCTATCTTTGGAGCGAAGACTTTCCAAAGACAATGTATCATGATTTTATGAAAAAGTATTTCAACTTGGGCCATATGTCACTACAGGACAAAAAGCCCGATTTTCCTCATTAGGTTATTCCATATCAGTGTGTTTTGCGACCTCAGAGTACAACTACTAAACTTCGAGTAGTTTTCGATGCTTCGTGTAGAACTTCTTCGCATGTATCACTCAACGATCTGTTAATGGTCGGTCCCACAGTTCAAGACGAATTATATTCTACATTGGTCCGTTTTCGATTCCATAAATACGCAATCACTACAGATATTGAAAAAATGTATCGTCAGGTCTTGATTAATGATCAAGACAGAAACATCAATTAATCCTTTGGAGGAATAATCAATCTGATCCTTTAAAGATTTTTCGCTTGAACACGGTTAGTTATGGTACAGCTTCTGCTCCATTTTTGGTCATAAGATGTTTGATGCATTGGAGCGATTTATACAAAGAGGCCTTACCTATTGGTTCGAAGGTTATCCGCAGTGATTTTTATGTCAATGATTTGCTCACTGGAGCTGAAACTTACCAAGATCTAATTGAAATTCGTAATCAGGCTACTGAAATTCTAAGTTCAGCTAGTTTTAACCTAACGAAGTGGGTTTTAAATCATCCAGATTTCATAAATATAGTACACGAGGAAAAATTGTTGCATAGCGATGCAGATGCTACCAAAGCTCTAGGTATTGGGTTCCGAAGAATGATACATTTAAGTTTCATATGAAAGATAATTTTCAAGAATTAAAAGCTACGAAAAGGAACGTATTGTCGATTTCTTCCCGATTATTTGATCCGCTCGGACTTTTGTGCCCAAAAAAGCTTGACTGGGATGAATCAATTGCCATGATACTAAATAATTTATGGGAAAATTTCAAATTGAACCTGCTGAAACTCAACTCAATCACAATCCCAAGATTTGTGAACACAAGTTTTTTGGCGGCATGTGCCAACTAAACAGAATCCAGTTGATAAAACCTTTCCAGGGGATGTGATGGCGAAGAATTGAAAAATTCGATTTGGTTTAGAGGTCCTTTGTTTTTGCTAAACGATAGTCATCAGTGGCCTGTTAACGAACATTTTGAGTTAACAGAAACCCAAAGTTCACCGAAATGAAGAAAACAAACGTATTGCTTGCGGTAAAGGACTCATAAAATTGTTTGCTGGATCTGATAAAAAATACTCTTCTTATAATAAGTTGCTGCGAGTTACTGCATATGTTTACCGATTCATTGACAGCCTCAAAGGCAGAAAAGTAGATAAAAGTATTATACCTACAACAATTGAATTAAAATGGTCATTCTTTCGGCTTGTAGCGATAATCCAGAAATCTCATTTTGCCGTAGAGATATTGCGGATACAAACCTCTCTTAGTTTTCCGTCAAATATATAGAGATTGACACCATTCTTCCACACGCTTACCGAAGAGAAAAGAACATTTTCGCTTTTAAGGGTAGGTGGGAGACTGCTAAATGCAGATTTGGAATACAATACCAAATTCTCACTATTACTTCAGAAAAGAAATAGCTTTCTTACACTTTATTTGTGGAACTTGCATTTCGAAAGTTGTCACGCTGTCACAAAAACCCTCATAGCTCTGTCACGAGAGAATATTTGGTTCATAAATGCGAAAGAAGAATGCAATATAATAGTTCGTAAATGTGTACATTGCCTCCGCTATAAGCCTAAGCTTATGTCCCAAATAATGGGCAATTTACTCACTAACAGAGTGACAGCTACGCGACCATTCTTAATAGTCGGCGTAGACTTTTGTGGTCCTATCAACGTCTCACTACGTATTCGTCGTAGACCACCGGTTAAAATGTATATAGCGGTTTTCGTGTGTTTCACTTCTAAAGCCGTACATTTAGAATTAGTATCGGATTTATCTACTCTTTTAAAAGGTTCACTGCCAGAGGAGGTCTTCCCAAAGAAGTATTATGCGACAACGCAATGAATTTCGTGGGAGCAAGCAGAGTCCTCAACGAGGTGCAGTTCAGCTTCATACCACCTCGAGCGCCGCACTTCGGAGGACTATGGGAAGCAGCCGTGAAGCAAGCGAAGTTCCTATTTTTACGAGCCGTAGGAAATGCGTCGCTCACGCATGAAGAAATGTGCACAATGCTCGCAGAGGTAGAGGCGGTACTCAACAGTCGTCCCATAGCACCGCTGTCTCCTGACCCCAACGACGGAGAAGCATTAACTCCAGGTCGTCTACTAATAGGAACGGGTCTGCGTTCGCTGCCCCTAGAATCAGGAGAAGGCGCGAGAGGCAAAGAGGCCAACTTATGGAAACGATGGCGACTGCTCTGCGTTCTCAAGCAGACATTCTGGCAAGCCTGGTCAAGAGACTACATTCTGGGACTTCAGGGCAAAGCGAAGTGGCAGAAAAAAATGCCCAGTCTCCAGGTCGGTCAGGTGGTAATAATCCACGAAGACAATTGCCCGCCACAACACTGGGTGACCGGGATAGTCGTAAAACTCATCGCAGGCGAAGGCGGCAATGCCCGTGTGGCGGAGGTCAAAACCCGCAACGGCATATTTAAACGTCCAATACACAAATTGGCACCGCTTCCAGATTTTTGAAGACTTCCAGTTCTTCAATGGGGCCGGAATGTTGGAGCGTAATTAAATAAATAAAACTTTAAAATTAAATAATTGAATAAAATTTAATGTATACATTGCATAAATTTAAACTGCTATTATCTTTCTTACTTAAGCATATAAAATAAGCGAACTTAATTACTAAGTAAAATTCCTTAGGAATACTGCTATTTTAAGTGCAAACATATGTACCTATATATTACATTGAGAGTTAATGACCTGTGATTAAATATAAGTAAATAAGTAAATAAATAACTTTCCTCTCATTAACTCTCTCTGAGTAAGAACACCTGGAAGAAATAAGCAATGGAATGTAACAATATAAAAACAAACATGTAAACAATAAACAAACACATTTTGTGAATATATCGAAATCGAAATAGAACTCGTTATTAATTTTTTAGATCCAGTACCCAATTTTTAACCAAAAACTCATAAGTTATTTGAGTTTTAATTCGTCGCCTTAAAAAATATTAAGGCTAAACAGCCATATTTGTTTAATTACTATGGTTCGCTTATAATCCATGATAAGAAATATATTATTTCCTTTCCTGCTGTGCACCCAACTACTGTCTTCGGTGTATTCCAATAAGCTTACATTCAGTGATTTTTTGTTATGGTTTTATAACTACATGAACGCGCCTTATAATCAAAGTATTCGCTGGAATACAATTTATATTTATAATTTAATGAAAGACGAGTGATCCTATGCAAAATATTTTATGTTTCACAGCTGATTTACATTCCAATAATTCAAATGCATGTTATCTTTTTTTGATCATCCGAATTCACTCGAAAGTGGATTACTTTAGCATTTTGTGTTATGCAATTCACATCCCCATGTTTTTATTCGTTTTCAATTAGAGTAGGAATGGGTGGGTGAAAGTAATACGAATCGTACTTTATTCTTGTAAATGCTAACATTATTAAGAAAAATACAATTTTGGTTTTTAGTTTGAAGTGTTTTTTATTGAACTTCATCAAAAAATTTAATTTTTCCCAGAAATATTAATGCAAACAATTTCTTTTTAAACTTTGCTAAAAATTTTAACTTGGTTTTGGCAGATCTCTCATGTGTAAAAAACATGAACAAAATACAACAATTTTGTTTATGTTCGAAAATACAAAGTTGCCCTACATACTAATGTTCGATATGTCAATCTTTTTTGAACTAAATCTTAATGCATTTAGATCTTATTGAAAAAGAAAAATGAAGTTTTTGAAGGAAATTAAAACTAATTTCATATATATAAATCTACTTAAGCAATAATTATAATAATACGATTGCATTTAGCTGTAAAATCGCAATGCAATAATCAGGCAATACTTTGTTTTAACAACATATGGTGCCAAGACAACGTAGTCGATATGCCTATATAAAATCAAGCAGATCAACCAAAAGCAAATAATTTTATTCGTTCGTTGTCTTTTTTGAGAGTATTAAATAATACTTAATATTGAAATTCATTATTTGGGATATTCTCCCCAACTAATCGTTAGAAACAATTAGATCTTTTGCAAAATGCATAGAAAAAATCAAAAGTTTGTTGTGGCTTTAGCTCTTCATATGCCGACATTTAATTGATTGCTAAAACCAAATCGTCACTGAAGTTTAAGCAGTTTGAAAACATTCAACCTCGGATGTTTATGCCGCATAAATCAAATACAATATGAGAATTTCAATATTGCATATGAATTACAACAAATACTTAACATATACTACGTTTATACGCACGTCTTATTTGCAAATAAAAAAGAAGAATGTTGCCGTATAACTTTTTTATTGTAACTTATTAACTTACATAAACAAGTCGTGAATAACGACACTATTTGCAAATAAAAAGTAAGACGTTGCCACTTCATGAACTTTTTTGTGTTTTGCTTACAAAACAATCATATTTTCGTCACATGGCATCACTAATAATAACACAAGTTCTGTATGCAATTTCCCGTATAAACAGTGAATTAGTTATTTGCAAATAGTTCTATTTGCAAATAAGACGTGCGTATAAACGTAGTAATAGTAGGTTTAGAATGTTTCTATACAAATCAACACAAGAAACAATTTACTCAACGTGAGTCTATTTTATTTTTCTCTCAACACACATACAATTAAACGCCCGTTGGTCGTTAATGATTGTATTCAGTTGGGCATAAACATCCGAGGTTGAATGTTTTCAAACTGCTTAAACTTCACTAACGATTTGGTTTTAGCAACCAATGAAATGTCGGCATATGAAGAGCTAAAGCCACAACAAACTTTTGATTAGTATTGAATAATTTTATTTTCATTCTATGTTTCTTTAAGAATACACGAGAGCCCCGATTTGAGTCGTTTCGATTTGCGTCGCTTTTTGAAAACTGGAAAAATTCGATTTGCGTCGTTGCAATTTCAAGTTTCGTCGGTCCGAGTTGCGTCGTTTTGACACCGATTTGCGTCGGTTCGATTTGCATCGTTTTGATTTCGATTTGCGTCGTTTTGATTTCGTTAAATTGTTTACTGCAGCATTGTGGTTTACCATTTTTAGCATTTGTAGTGCCTGATATAGCATATTTTCTGTCTTTTAATTCATTATCACAACTTCTGGCCTGTACATTAAGAAGTTTTCAAATTGCGTGAAGTAAGGGGAATTCCCTTTTCTTTATTATATAAGTGGTGCTAAGAACAACTGCCTGGTTATGGTAAGAATGTAGTGTGTTATTCGCCAAAATCCATCCAATCAAATGTTGTGTTGTTGATTTAGATTTATCATCTGAAGAGAGCTCAATGTAAGCTAAATAAATTAAAATTTTTTAATGCATCTAATTTTTATGAATATACATATGTACATATGTAAATGAATGTAATTTTTATTATGTTTTTTTTTATTAATTTATTGCTTTATTTCTTTATAATAATTATAAACATTTGTTGAAGTAAACGAAATAAATAAAAATGTATTCATACTTGTTTTTTATCAAAAATACAAAATTTTTTGCTTTGTTTTGAATATTTTCCCAAATAAATTAAATTTCAGTCTATTTATATAGAAAATGGTGATTCGATTTGCGTCGCGTTTCTCCGGTCCCCATTAACGACGCAAGTCGGTGTTCGAGTGTATTAATTTTGTTTTTATTCGCGTAGAAAATTAATTGAAAAAATTTGAATATCATTGTTTCATACTCTGTAAATTGTTTTACTTTTGTAATTTGTTAATTTTTTTGCAACTTTTTGCCGAGCGCCGTTGATTTTTGCGTAGCTGTAGCCGTTGACATTTAGATTTTTTTCGAACATAAACTTCGAATGTGGAAAAACGTGCTGAATTCAGAACACCAATTTATAAATTATGGGGATTCAAAAAATTTTTCGTTTTCAATCCGAGTCGAAACCTGGAACATACCCGATACATTAAATACATATTAGTAGATGCTCTCATGCAATATCAGTAATAAATAAGTTTCACATCGAAAAAAAAGATCCTTTACTTTTATTATTTTGTGAATTTGAATTGATGCATTTTATTTCCTTGGAGATATCGAATTGAAAGTTATTTTGTTTCCTTGGGTTGGAAATCCTACCACTTCTTTGTGTAAACTTTCGATTAAAATTCCTTTGAGCTAAATTTCAAGGATTATTACAACCATTTGCGTACATATACTTCCCCACTACTGAATATTGAGAAATTTATGTCTTGGCCTAGTCATTGGTTCGTTTTCTTCGAGTTTTTTTTTTCTTACTTATTCATTATGTCCTTGGATAAATTTATACGTCTTGCTGATTCCATGGTAGCGTTTGAAGCTGACCTTAATGACAGCCAATTGCCAAGAGGACAGCCAATGCTCTAGAGGTTCATCGTTTTGAACTTAAGTCAAACTGGAGTCGTGTTAAGACAGCCTACGAAAAGTTCCTGATGGGTGTGGAGAAGGAGGTTAAGGACGAAGCTGATGATGATCGACTGAATATAGAATCAGTCAGAACTAAATACAAAAGAAGAAGATACAGGAGATTTATTCGCGAATATGGAAAAGTGGCAAAACCTCTTACAAATCTTACAAGAGGAGAACATGCCCAAATAAAGCCAATCAGAATGACGAATCTTTAAAGTCTTTTAATAGACTTAAGTCTATGTTAACTGCAGCTCAACTCCTATCCTAAATACCCGTGTGAAATTCTTCACATGGACGTTATGGAAATTCAAGGACAGAAGTGCATTACTTGTATAGACAACTTTACAAAATTCGCAAAATTTTTTGCTATTAAAAGTAGATCAATAATACAAGTGAGCAAAAAATTATTTAAAGTTTTGCATTATTTCACAGTGCAAAAATTGTTGTAACTAATAATGAACGCAGCTTCTTAAGCCCATTAATAGAAACTTTCATCAAAGAAGTGAAGTAAACGGGCAAGTCGAGAGACTGCTTTTAACAATAATGGAAGGAACTGTGCTCAGAAGGAGTGGAAGAAAAATTCACGAGCAACATATAAAAAATTTAAATGGCCAAAGCCCAATGAAAAACTTTGTCTTCTAAATAATTACAGATCCTTTATCGTCTCACTCATTTAAACTATACTTTTAAAATATTCTTAATGAAAAAAGAAGAAAGGAGGAAGGTTATTTTTTAAATAAAATAAAATTGATTTGTCGCATATGTGACTAAATGAAAAAAGGTATATATTAATTACTTCCTTTCACAAAGATTTTTACGTAGAACAAAACGTAAACTTATAAGATTTAAACAATAATTATCTAATATAATTTCCATATAATGAAAAAAAAGAGAACATCAGCTCAGGGTAAACGGACGGTTTCCGAAGGATGCATTTATGCTGTGAAGTACCGAATTGTATCAAGACTTATAGATGCTATGGCGGCAGGGTATAATATCATCAGTTACTGTGCCGAGCGAACCGAGGAACTATCTATAAACTGGCTGATAAAGAATTATCAAAAATTAACGTGGGAATAATTATAAAAATGAAAAATTTTTAAATGACAATAAGCATAAACAAAATTAAACTTTCTGTTTAGGAATCTATATTTTTATGACCATGCATCTCTAGTTTATTGTCTTCATTGCATTCAACCTGATTGCTTTTGGAAATAGTGTGCAAATCTATCAATATAAAATATCGCAAGTTTTCTTAAAGATTGGCAATGGATGCATAGTCGGTGGGAACTTTAAATTAATACACGTCATCAATGTAAAGGAATGACGCTTAGATCAATCCATTGGATCCGATCGGCTTGGAAATGGGTTGCTGGAAGTCCTGATTCAACAGATTGGAATAATATACTAAGAAGACAAGGAAATATCATCGTTAATAACAATGAACAACACAAGATTAACAAAGAGCTTCGCCAGGCGACGAACCAAGTTGTAACAATATTACGAACGGTAAAGAATACACTTTAATGGAAGAAAGTACCATCAATGAGGTCATTATCTTAAGGGACGAAATAAATGAAATCGTCAGAGCTTGCCAACTTGCCAAGAGTGGGATTGTCAACACAAATCTGCTAGACCAATCGGAGATAAATAGAATTGGCGAGCTGGAAACGTCGCCTTATAGCCATGCTATAGAAGCAGTGGAGTGCGGAACACCATCAATTGATACGAATGGTTCATTGCTATTGTTCCCCCCGGGGGGCACGGTCAATACATCTTGTCTTGGTGGCTTGGTGTTGTGCTTCCCGGGGTATAGGGTTATCAGGTTTCCGGACTTAGGCCTTTTTGCTGATAACCCCTAAAAACTTGTATGTTGCTACCCAATCCCTAAAACAACAGGGCAACGGGCGCGCATGCAAGTAAACTAAATGTAAAAGCGGGTTCGCTCGCTCGTCCGGAGGGGTAGTTGGTCTTTCCAGACCTTGACCTTTGGCCAATTGCCCTAAAACTTAATATGTTACTACCCAATCCCTGAAACATCAGGGTAACGGGCGTGCATATAAGTAATTAAGGAAGTAGCTTGCTACGCTAGTCTGGGTAGAGGTGTTACCGATGCCTCAGGTGTGCAGGGAACCTAAAATCGGAGGTGCTTTTATCACGCGGCTGACCAGAGTCCTATCTGGTGCCACAGGAACCAGTAGCCCCTAGGACGTGTCCTAGACTGGTTATTGGTGAGACCCCTTCGGGGATCACGTGGTGGCTGTGGTTAAAACCCAAAGATACGCGGGGAGAGGTATGGGCTGGATGAGTGTGTCTTCAATCATGGGCTAGTGGCATGATGTGGATGTTCTCTTCAGGCCATATATCTCTAGGTGCTGTTGCTATTCGACAGAGCTGCTCTAATGGTTACGGTAGGTGAAGCCTCAGGTCAGATGGGGGTAAAAGTTCCACTGCCGTGCCATTTGGGTAGTAGGAGGTTAGATAGCTCCAAGCATCTTAGCAAGGTGTCTGTACATGGTTCTGCAGCCTGTACGGAACTTGCTACCATGTTGTCCCTGTCAGGGGCACATGTTAGTTGGCGCTCCAGTCATGTGCCCTTGGCGGGGGCTACTGGGGCGGTGGTGAACGTGCTTTATTCACCCTTGTGCAATAGTGCACCGTCAGGTTAGGCCTTCGGGCAGGTACTGACGTGAATCTTTTGCAACTCTGTTCATCCTGTATTAGTGTTGTGCTTCCTGGGGTACAGGGTCATCAGGTTATCGGACCTAGGGCTTTTTGCTGGTAACCCCTAAACACTTGTATGTTGATACCCAATCCCTGAATTAACAGAGTAACGGACGCGCATGCAAGTATATTAAAGTTAAAAGTGGGTTCGCTCGCTCGTCCGGATGGGTAATATGGTCTTTCCAGACCTTGACCTTCGGCCAGTTACTCATAGAACTTATTACGTTACTACACAGTTTCCAAATTAACAGGGTAACGGACGTGCATGTAAGTATTTAAGGAAGTAGCTTTGCTTATGCTTGTCTGGGTAGAGGTGCTACCGATACCTCAGGTTTGCACGGGACCGAAGATGGGAGGTGTTTTTAACACAAGGCCGACCAATGGTGCGATTCAGTAACTTTTAACGCTTAGACAGTAGCTAAATTTAACAACAATAGAATGTGGTTTGCACTAACGGTTGTGCGATTCACTAACTTCGTTTTAACATCTTTGTTATAATTTGATATCAAGTGGCATCTCTGTTAAAATAAGAGAAAAACACAAAGAGGAACAGAAAAAAAACAAAATAATGTGTGTCGACCAAGCAGTGTATACTAATATATTTTTCTATGAATTACTTTAATTATGATTAATAGAAGTAAAATTCTATAAGAAAATAATATAAATAATATTGCATATATAAGATGCTTTTATAATTTTACATATTTGCTGTAAAATAATAACTTGCCCTCTTTGCAAAAGAATACGTGCTTCTCCTGAACAGCTGACTTGAATCGTTTCAGTAACCACACAAAAATTATTGCGGTTAAGGTAACGACAGTGAATGTCTTTAAAAATGTTACTGACTAGAAAAACCTTTAATTTTGCTGTTAACATTTTTAACCAATTCAACAGTCTGTAATTAAAGTTACTGAATCGCACCACAGAGCTCCTATCTGGTACCACGGAAACCAGTAGCCCGTAGGACTTCTCTTAGACTGGTTATTGGTGAGGCCCTTTCGGCGATCACGTGATGGCTGTGGTTAAAATCCAAAGAAACGCGGGAAGAATTATGGGTCGGTTGAAAGTGTCTGCAAAATGGTGCTTGTGATCCTGTTGTATATGCTCTCTTCAGCCCATATGTCTATGTGCTGTTGCTATTCAACAGGGCTGCCCTGACAGGTTGGTTGATGAGTGGTCTATTTAATAGGGGGACTTTTTACTGCTGGGCTTGTAGGAGGTTAGATAGCTCCAGCACTTTAGCACTTTACATTTTTTGAATATTTTTGTTGCTTTAGTGCTTGCGTCTAATACATTTTATCTTTTTCTAAAATTATTTTTTTTACAAAGAAAAGTTTTTTGTGTTAAATTATGTACAAATATTTTTTTATTATTACTTAAATTTCTATGAAATTTTATTATATATATATATATATATATATATATATATATATATATATATATATATATATATATATATATATATATATATATATATATATATATATATATATACTATGTATATGTATATATAAATATAAAAATAGAAAAGTTATAAGAATTATCAACTTGACTGAAATCGGAATCTTCTAATACGTAATTAGCTCTTCTGTTCGAATGACAAACTGATGCTAAATGACCATGTTTCGCACAAGAATGGCATTTACTATCTTTAAATTTGCAATCAGTAGATTTGTGGTTTCGCCATCCACAGTAAAAACACTCCTTCCTTTTATTTTTCTATTTGTTGTTGTTTCGGTCTCTGCCACTGCCTTTGCAATCGAAGCTATTTTTATTCTCTCTTTTTGGCTCTGAACTGTTGCTTTTTCACGTGCTTCGTTTTACAAGTTTGATGTCCTCTCTTTCACTCGCATTTGTTGATGATTTGAATTTCGTTTCCAAAATTATTGCATTATTAAATGCAGTATTTAAACATAATTTTTCATCTTCTTCGCACATTCGCTCGAACAGCATCTAAGTGCTCTCCAAATTTGCAGTTTAATGCTAGTTTTTTGACACGTGCAAAACAAGTGGAAACCGTTTCGTTGTCACCTATAGCAGCACTATAAAAATGTTTTCGCTCTTGAAATATAATAGTCGGTGGCGTAAAATTTCACATAAGTTTTTATATGTTCGGGAAATATGAGATTGCGGGCTGCACAAGCTATACAATACTCCGTATGCTTCTCTTCCAATAGACTTTTTTATATTATCACTTGTACAGTCAATTTCGCACAAATATATTTCTAGTCTTTCACGCCACAATTGCCACATGTCAACATTCGATAGAAACTCTGCAATGGGTTGTGTCGGCACTAATGTAATTGGCAATCCACCGCTTGTATTGTTGACACTCGGACTATTTTCTGTCATTATTGATGTATTTAGAAACAACTGTTTTTATTTAAATATAATAAATTAACATTATGTCTTAATTGTACTTAAATATATCCAATGTAAACAGAGTTTATAAGAGATTCATATTACTCTTAATTTATGTATTATAAATTACATAACATCTTAATTTTTTTTAAATAAATGTTTAGAGCTTCCAGTGTTTTTTTTAAGTATTGTAAATATTAACAATTGAAGTTAGTATTTTATGATGTGTTTAAAACTTCAATGTTCATAGATTAGTCGCTTAGGTAATATTATTTAGCTCCCCCTTTAGGTAACATATTTAACTTGATTTCTATTTTCTGTCTTATTTAAAGTCTGATCTATAATAGGTCTCTCATTTTGACTTCAGGCTGATTTTGATTTACAATAATATGACTATTATGTGTAATTACAGGCTGATTTTGATTTACAATAAGACTATTATGTAGATTTACAGGATGATTTTTATTTACAACAAGATTATTGTCTGGATTTACACGCTGTATTTCCTCATCACTTCTTTCTAAAACACTTCGTCTTTTCATTAAGTGTTCCCTATTTCTATTTCCTTGGTGCTTCACATTTTTCTACAACTGTTGCATGAAACCAAACTGAAACTGGTGTACGTTTGAACATTACTTTCTCACCTGGGAATATTGGTTGTAGTTTGAGAGTGTTTTTGTTAAAATTGTCATACATTTTTTTTATATTTTGCTCAACCTGAGTTTTGTATTTGTCACTATTGACAACTTTCGGGCTGAGGTTTGTATCTACAGTCGGTATTTTTGTTCTTAACTGACGCGACATCAATAATTCTGAAGGACTAGGTAAATTACCTTTTGGAGTTGTCCTGTAATGTAGTAATGCTGTGTAATAATCTGAATTTGTTTGTCTACACTTTGCTAATAATTTTTTTTATAGTTTGAACTGAGCGTATGCTATACCATTCGATCGCGAAAAGTGTGGGCTAGATATAATGTGTTCAATAGAACAATCATTACAAAATTGATTGAAATCTTTTGAGTTATATGGAGGACCATTATCGGACATAAAAATTTTGGGAATACCGTGTCTGGCAAAGATAGACTTTAATTTTGTAACAGCCTTCTTAGTGGAATAACCTTCATTTAAGATATCAATTTCAATATACTTTGAGTAGTAATCGACGACCAAAAGGTATTGTCTTTTGTTAAATTTAAAAATATCAGATGCCACTTTATACCATGGTAAATCTATAATTTCATGAGGAATCATTTCTTGTTTGCTGTTAGAATTTTTATATTTGGCGCAGATTTCACAATTTGAAACTAGATTGAAAATATCGTTATTGATATTTGGCCAATAGATGGTAGTTTTTCCTAAATTCTGACACCGTTGTATACCCATATGACTTTCGTGTATATTGTTTAATATCTTACGACGTAATTGGCTTGGTATAACAATGCGGTTGTTTTTAAAAGAAGATGATTGACAAAAGTTAATTCGTCTTTGATATTGTAGTAAGGCATAGCAAGTTTATCAACGGATCTTTTATTAGAAGGCCAACCATCTTTTATGTATGATGCCACTTTCTGAATAGCTACATCATTTAATAAGTTTTCTTTGATTTCACTAAGGAGGCAGTCAGATAGTGTTATTCCTTTCATTAATAAATCACAATGTCGTAACAAGTCCTTATCGACTTCCGTTAAAGCATTTTCCCTAAGTGGAGCTCTAGAAAGAGTGTCTGCTATGTAAAGGTATTTTCCTGCTTTATATTGAACATTAAGGTCGTAGCACTGAAGACGTAGCATAATTCTTTGTAACCTGCCAGGAATACTGTATAGCGGCTTTGTAAATAGTGACACAAGTGGCTTGTGATCTGTTTCAATTGTGACTTTTAAACCATACAGATATTCATGAAAGTTAGTACAGCCGAATAAAATAGCAAAAAGGTCTTTTTCAATCTGAGCATAGTTTTTTGAGTATCTGTAAGTGAGGCTGAGGCGAACGCAGTGGGGTTTTTCCCATTTAAAAAAGTGGCACCAACAGCGAATTTTGATGCGTCAACTAAAATTGTAATAGGCTTATTCGGAACAAAATATGTTAGAACGGGTGCTTTTGTTATCTCGTGTTTTTAATTCTCAAATTCTTTACTATGTATTTCATTCCATTGCCAATCAACATTATGCTTTAACAAATCACGCAGATGTTTAGTTTTTAAAGAAAAATTACTTATATATAATTAATTTAAATTAATTTAAATTATATACAATTAATTTAAATTATATATAATTAACTTAAATTATATATAATTAAATAATTTACCATACCCAGAAAGCGTTGCATGTCTGAAACGCATTTAGGTGTTGGCATGTCCGTAATAGATTTAATTTTTTCGGGATCAGCATTGACTCCATTGGCACTAAATATATGCCCTATGAACTTGATTCCATTTCTGCAAAACCTCGACTTGTTTTATTGAATTTCAGACTAACTTGTTTGTCTCTATCTAGAACTTCTTTTAATATTTTGTTATGACCATCGATTGTGTGAGAATGGATTAAAAAATCGTCGATTTAAATAATTAGACCTTCAATATCACCGAAAAGATTTACCATTTCACTATGAAAAATTTCAGGAGCAGCGCTAATTCCAAATGGCAGTCTTAGAAATCTATATCGCCCGAATGGTGTATTAAATGTACATAGTTTAGATGATTTTCCAGTCAACGGAATCATCCAAAAACTGCAATTGGCATCTAACGAGCTAAAATATTTTGAGCCGCTTAATTGCGCTTTGCAATTGTCGATATTTGGGAAAGGATAATGTGGTCTCATTATCGCTTTGTTTAAATTTCTTGGGTCCAAACATTCCCGTCAATTTCCGTTTGGTTTCTTTACTATAAGTAGATTCATTAATTTTAATAATAACGTTCATATTTCCATTCTATCTAATTCTTTCTTTAATTCATCATGTAAACTAAAAGGAACCTTTCTTGGAGGATCAATGACTGAAGTAATTTCTAGCCTCACAGTTAATTCACATTTATTCTTTAATTCTCCTAGACCTGAAAAAATTTCCTTATAGTTACTAAAAATTTTATCAACAAATAAAACATTTATATGCTGGACGATATTCATATTTATAGCTGTATTTAAACCCAATATATTTTTACATTTCATATTTAAAATAAAAAATTTTAAATCGTATTCCCTCTTTTTAAAATTCACTTTCAAATATACACTGTCAATTATAGGTAACTTTTCACCGCTGAAGGTTAAAATATTGGTGTTGCTAATCTGTCTATATTTGTCAATATTAATATTCAAGTAATTCGCAGTATGTATTGCTATTATATTAGCCTGCGCTCCAGTGTCAATTTGAAAGAGAACTTTTTTCTCATTAATTAACGTCTCAATGTTCCACTCACATATTTCGTTATGATCAGTTTCTGCTTTTTTCTCACTGTTATTTCTTATATACTTATTTTTATGTATGTAAAAGTATGTAAAACTCCTATAAAAAGGTCACCTACCCCATCTTCGATTTCATTTCTTGCATTGATTTGCTTTATATATTTACTAGAACCTTTTTGTTGTTGTACATTACTCCTACACATTTCAGCGAAATGACTATGTTTTTGGCATATGTATGTAACAAATCACACCATATGCTGGACAACGGTTTCTGTGCTGCTGACCACAACGACTGCAGTAGTCTGTATAAGTTGTTTTTGCTGCCAAGTTTTGCTGGGTTCGTAAAGAATTTGATGATGACCGTACCGGCAAATAATTATAATTTGGCTTGACTGTGCCGACTTTTGAAGAGTTTTTAGGTTGATAATGTAAAGCTCCAATGAAATTACTATTGGTGTCCTCGCTCAATTGATTTACGTTTTCCTTGGCGATAGCTATTGCTTTAGCAATTTCCATGGTCGCTCTTTTATATGCATATATTTGGAAGACAAGCCGCATACAAAAATATCTCGAACCAATTCTTCTTGTAAAGTGCCGAATTCACAGGTGCTGTTTAGATTTTTCAACGATGACATATACTCATCAAGTGACTCTTCATTTTCTTGCCTCCTAGTAAAGAATTTAAAACGTTTATTGGCTTTTGGTATAAAGTAGCTATCAAATTTCGCAGTTAAACTTTTGTAAGCGATAGTGTCAAGATCAACGTTGAATGAGTTGATATGAGTTAAAAATATCCATAGCTTCATTGCCGAGGTGATGTAAAAGGAGAGCTACAAGATGTTTATCTCCTTGTTCCTCTAAATTCGAGGCTGATAAAAAAAATTGTAAATTGAGCTTTCCACATTGCCCACTCCACTGAAAGGTTTGACGACTTCAAATTTATTGGGCCTACAGTTGTGGCTATTGACATGTGTTGTTAATTTAGACCACTAACAATATTTGATGCATTCAACCCCGGAATTATTTGCCATTTTAAATAATTTTATAAATTATTATTTTATGTACTGTCTTGTGTTTAGTTGTTTTTCTTTGTGCATTTATTATCATTTCTTAATATTAGGCACACACACCTGACGCCATGATGTATTTAGAAACAACTGTCTTTATTTAAATATAATAAATTAACATTAGGTCTTAATTGTACTTAAATAAAGAGTTTATAAGAGATTCATATTACTCTTAATTTATGTATTATAAATTACATAACAATTATGTTTTAGATTTCTTTTAAATCGCAGATATGTATATTTAATTTATTTTTAAGTATTTTTTTATTTATTTATTTTTTTCATTGTTGAACCTTCGTAGTGAACAGACGTGTTAGCGGAGTTTTTTTTACATACTAAACAAACAAAAATACAAACAAAAAAAAAAAATATTCGTAATAAGTACTGATTCGTAATAAGTACAGTTTTTGTGAAATTTGCTTTATTTGCATTAATAATTTTTCATATAATCTGAAACAAGAAAAACAAACAAACAAAAACAACCGTAAACAAAGTGACTGAGGAATACTCTGCATGAGTACCTCAAAAACAAACAATTGTGAAATGAATTCTAACGGCAGAAATGCCTATTTTACTGTGAGTTCTGATACTAATGCACACAATAAAAATAAAAAATCGGATGATAGTCTTTTTCTAACGGCAAAGCCAATTTTTCGCGAGCGATCAACTTCGCTTACTCCAATGCCAAGTAGTGATTCGTTAACATTACCGTTACCTAGTAATTCTGTATTTAAGTCGGCGCCATTATCCGCTCCGGGCTCGTGTTCCTCACTTAACCAAGTTATTACAATAGACAATATTATTCAGAAACCAAAGGTGCCTGTCGAAATGGACCGATATATTACAGTGGTAAAGCGCGGGCGAAGCCCAAATTCTTCAAAGATCTCATCTGTTCCCAAGATATCCAGGGATATCGACACCGCCACAGTTAACCGTCAAAACCGCTTTAAAATATTGCAGGATGACATTGGCAAACCCGAAGCATCCTCGAGAAAAACCTCCAAACCACCACCCATTTATTTGAGAGAAAAAAATTCAAACTCCCTCATCAAAAAACTAATCTCGGTCATTGGCGAAAAGGCATTTCACATTGTCCCAATAAAACGTGGTAACATTGACGAAACTAAAATTCAAATATATGAAGAAAAAGATTTCCGCAAAATGGTTAATGAATTCGAAAAAAATAAAACAAGTTTTTACACATTCTAGCTTAAAAGCGCTAAAGGCCTGCAGATCGTACTGAAGGGCATAGATTCTTATGTTGTCCCTGCTGAAATAAAAGATGCTCTCACCCTGAAAGGATTCAAGGTAAAAAATGTATCCAACATAATAAACAGGGATAAGATCCCCCAACCTCTTTTTCGTGTTGAACTGGAGCCTAACGATACACAGTGGCTAAAAATCGTTTTTCATTGGCAAAAATTCTGTAACTTTTGAACCGATCAAAATATTGAAGTAATTTTTTTTTAATGGATAGATATTTAGTTCAGCTTGACTCAGTTTTAATTACATTAAAATTGATTGAGTAATTCTTAAGGACTTCTAGGTCAAAGTTGAACTTTTGATTTTTTTTTAACTTTTGGAGTGAAATATGGGTTTATTTTTTTTATTTGCATATTAAAAAATTTTATATTTGGAACTTAATAATAATTGTAATTATTTTTTGTGATAATGGAATTTTTTTAATGTTACACTCAAAAAAATTTTTACAATCAAAAAAAATTTTACACTCAAAAAAATAGTAAAATTAACTGGAGATTTTGCTGTTACCACAGAAAAATTTTTTATTTCTTGCTGTCAGAGTAGGTTCTATTTATTATTATTTTTTACTAATACTATTATTTTTTACTAATACAATGGAAGGCAATTATAATTATTATTCATTTGACACAAATATTGATTGCAAATATTCTATATTTTGCTCTGTGCTATTTCTGTTCTTTAGTAGTTTTTTGGCTTCTTCATCTAAATCCCGATGTTCCACTTTCCATTTATTTCGAATATTGGAGATGAACGGATCTGACGTTGCCAATAATATATTAAATAGATCTTAATTTGTGGAATTTCGTGAAATTTTTCTAGTATTGTGCTCTCTATAAAATCTGTAATCCTTGTTCCTTTTTTCCTGAGCCTCCTCTGATAGATCTCCAAGTGGCACCAAATGATATTTAATGATATCTTCTCCATGATAAAGGATTTTGTGAACTGTTGCAGACATATTTCTCCATGGGTAGTTGGTTGTATATATTTTTGCAGTTTCCTTAGCATAATCTCCAAATTGTTTAGAGTCAATTTCTTCATTGCACGCAAGTACTTCTAGGATTATTTTAAATCTGAAAATAAGTTTTAAATACAATCCTGTTACTTTAGATGCTGTTTCTGGATCTGATCGTGCGGTATTGCCATCATTTGTAGTGCCTGACCCTTGTTTTGGCTGATCTATAATCAATCCAATTTTGCAATATTCATCTTGAACATGTTTCTTTTTGGTACTTCTTAACTCTTTGTTGGTTTCATTGTTTCTTATGGATCCTGAAGACCCGAAATCCAAATCATAACTGATTTTTAGTATATGTTCCATAAGTCGTATTCTTGCATGTAGTGGTGATAATCCAAATTCATATGCATCGGTATTATCTAATGATTTTGTCGGAACTTGGTTTAATTGGGTTGATGCTGCTTGGCATATAATGCAGCTGGATGGAGCCTTCGTGTTAGTCATAGCCTGACCTACTTTTCCATCTATCATTGTAAGAACTAATTGGTAGCTTACTTCAATTTGCTGCTCATCTAACTGTAATTGTAATGGCTGTAGTGTTGCAATTTCGGCCTTGATATCACTAATTTCTTTGTTAATGGCATTACGAGTTTCTTTTTTGAATTCAAATTTGATTGGCCTGCAGTATTTCGTAGAAGATGGTGTCTCATTTTTCCAAATATCCATTGTTTGCGTTGCACTAGTCGAAGGCTCTGAATCTTCCAAAATCTTTTTCAATCGCAATGGTACAATTGATACCATGAACATATCCGAGTCCGAAATATTTTCACATACAACTTGTTTGTATTGGTTTTGTCCCGAAGAACCATCACATCCCCATTTACAAAAAAGAATTAGCTTTGTGTTTCCATATTTCTTTAACGCATTTCCTGGTATTGATTGTAGCAAGCGTTCGGCTGTGTGATCAAGTAGAGATTGTAGTTGTACCTCTGCCGAAATTGGTGTGATTGTAATAGTATCCTTTGATGGCAAACAGTCCATTTTAGCAGCAGTTATGTGATGATATGCTGGATAGATATTTGAGCCCTTTTCAAGCACGCAATCTGAGCTTAATATATTGCTGTTTTGTTAATTTCAAATCCAGAAATAAGGCTAATGCCTCCTCATTTGTGTACTGTATTGCATCGCTCGGAGTTGGTATACTTTTAAGAATTCGTTTTGTTCTCACTGGACTAGCTTTAATAACTTTTTCAATGATATCCACTTTTGTTAATTGGTTCTGTGATCGTAATTGATGTAGGAAAGATTCTTTTATATTTGTACAACCAATTGCATCGTTAACATCTTTAAGTTTCCGCCTCTTAGATCTATCGCTGCAGTTGTCCAATGATTTGCGTAGTCTTCCAACCTTATCTTGCTTTGCTGTTTCTGCAGCGACAGTAAGTTGCCCCTCTAACCACTTTTCACTTTTTATATAAAACTTTTCTTTACTGTAGCTAACTTCTTTGTAGCGTTTTTTTAGTACTTTTACAAAATTAGATAATTGCTCTTGTATTTCGGTGCTACACGAATTAAAGTTTAATTTTATTTTAACGTAAGTTAGAACATCTTCCTGGTTTTTATTTCTAAAATACTCTTCGGCCAGTTCTTTATAACCGAAGGTCTCCATATTTTTCTGAATATTTTTATATGAGTCTGTTATGATTTATCACTTGCAAATATACGTACGTACACGTAAAGGATTAACTTATTATTGAGTAATCCCTTATGGAATCCGTAGTTTTATACATTTTTAGATGCATGTTACTCACACATTGATCTTCAATTTCATATCAGGTAGTACTTAAATTGAACAAAACTGCACTTGTTATCCAGACCTTAATATCAGGTGAAACTAATTAGTATCTCGTCAATATGGGGTTCTTTTTATCTTTAGTGGTTTAATGTCGCGATTATTATTATAAAATTGTTTATGACTTTGGGTGACCCTAACAGTTATATTAGAAAGAGATCATATGTTTACTGTACCTATTGTGATATTTTTATGACTGATTTTTTGCTGATCAAAACAAAGCCATAAAACCCTTTCGCAGGTATTATATTTAATTATTTTAGTTTTACGTAGTCTAAAGTAAAAAACATAAACCTTTAGGCAAAAAAGTGAAAATTTAATACACCATTGTAAACGAGTAATTATAGGGCTGTTTAAATTAGAGTAATTTGAATTTATTTGGAGTAATTTCATTAAAATTAAAAAAGTGTTCTACCGGCGGTCGTGGCGGGTGCAAAAGTATATACGGGGTTAAAGAAGACACCTTCGCCTTTCTTCGAGTGGTAAGCGTTTCTTGTTCCCTTTTGTTCTATTCCACTAAAGTTTAAATTTTAGAAAAATATAGTAGTTTCATAAATATTTCATAACACCTCTAATATTAAACGCTAGAGCGGTAACCACTTACAATAACTAAAGACTATAATCCTACCAATATTATAAAAAAGACCGCATGCCATTATCGATGATAGCTTGCGAGTAGTGACCATTTATTTTTGACAAAAAACTGATAAAAAACACCTTTTACTGAAATAACAAAAAACAGTTGAGTTTGACAGCATGCCACGCCCACAATTATCAATAGTTTAACCTAATTTTTTGGCTACCTTAATATGGATATATTAGCTCCAAAATGGCGTAAAAATTTTAAAAATCGGTGACAAAAAAATTCGACTTTTGGCCAATGAAAAACGATTTTCAGCCACTGTGCGATGTAATATTGAAGAAAAATGAGACCAATCCCATTTATAATTTAAAATATCTCTTATACCGAAAAATCAAAGTTGAAGAACCACACAAGCGTTCTGGACCCGTATAGTGCCATAATTGTCAATAATACGGCCACACTAAAACTTATTGTAAATTATCTACTGTTTGTGTTGTGTGCGGTGAATTACACAACACTGCTATTTGCAATAAGTCGAAGGACCAGAAGGAAAAGAAGTGCAGTAATTGTGGAGGTAATCACACTGCTAACTACAGAGGATGTCCTGTATACTCTTTCGTTAAACAGGCTATGAGTCAAAAGCCTAAAGTAGTCCCAGCGCAAACAGGAAATACGGACTCCGCCAATTATCCTGTAATGGCCCAACCAATCTCTACACAAGTATCGTATGCTGACGCTGTGAAGATCAACTCCGTTCCCACGCAAAAAGTGTCACCACCAACTAATACAACAAATGTAAATGCAAGCTTTAATTTCAGTCGCCTTGAAAATACTATTGATAATTTGGTGCAAACTATAAACAACTAGCATGATGCAAGAAATGCTGCGAATGCAGAACACACTGCTTCTAGCATTAGTTAACAAGCCATGAACACGTTAAAAGTATGTTTCTGGAACGCAAACGGCATTCGCCAACATAAAAACGAACTTGAACACTTCCTCACGGAAAAAAATATTGATATAATGTTGGTATCTGAGACTCATTTGACTTCGAGAAGCTTTTTTAAATTGAATGGCTACACCTTATATGATTCAAAGGACCCGAGAGGAAGAGCTTGCGGAGGATCAGCAATTCTAATAAAGTCAAGACTCAAGCACTATATTCTTGAGAACATTTGTGAAGACCATCTACAAGCAACGAATATTTGCATCGAAAATCTTAGTTCAAATCTCGTGATATTATCGATTTACTCCCCTCCCAGATTTTCAATCAGTGAGGATCAATACGAGGATTTTTACAAAACTCTTGGCCCTTATTTCGTAGCAGCTGGAGACTACAATGCAAAACATACGTTCTGGGGATCGCGTCTTATTACACCTAGAGGTCGAGCATTGTTCAACACAATTTCAAAAATGGGTTTGGATGTCATTTCTAGTGGGGAGCCCACTTACTGGCCTACTGACATACAAAAAATTCCGGATGTTATAGATTTTGGGGTCATGAAAAATATCCCTAGGGAATTAATTCATGTTGAAGCTTCACATGATCTCTCCTCCGATCACTCTCCCACGATCGTTACAATTTGTAGCCCACTAAGAAGTGAATTACCTCACCCATATGTGAAGATGATAAATGTGTTAACTGGCTGGGGTTCAAAAAATATCTCAGTAGTCATTGTACGGAAAACATCAGGCTTAGAACTCCCGATGATATTGAACTTAACATTGCCAATCTTACCGAGAATATTAAACAGGCTGCTAAACATGCCACTACCTCCCATCCGCAGACTGGGTTTAATAGAATTTATTCTGCGGATATTGAACGTCTCGTATGTGAAAAAAGAAGAGCTAGAAGGGAATGGCAACAGCACAGATCGCCCCAACATAAAATCAGACTTACAGAATGCACTAAACGACTCCAAGAGTTGCTTGCATCTGAAAAATCAGCTTCTCTTAAGAACTATCTGGAAGGTCTCCATGTCACAGCGGCATCTAATTACTCCTTGTGGCGCGCTGCTAGAAAACTTAAAACACCCGTTGAGTTTAAACCACCCCTGCGCACTTCGACCGGAGGTTGGGCAAGAACCAATACTGAAAAAGGTAACATATTTGCTGAGCATTTAAAACACGTATTTTCCCCAAACTCATGTATTGGTGCTGTTGGTTTGCCGAGTGTAGTTGCTCTACCCCCTCGACCCATAAAGTTTAAGATGCGTGATGTAAATAAACTAATTGCTGAAACCAACCCAAAGAAGACCCCGGGTATTGATGGAATTAGTAACAAGATGCTGATGAAGTTGCCTCGTATTGCTATTAGAATCCTGTTGTTTATTTTTAATGGCATTTTACGACTGGAGTATTATCCACACAGCTGGAAACTTGCCATGGTCAAAATGATTCCAAAGGCGGGCAAAGATCTTACCAAGGCTGAGTCATATAGGCCAATAAGTTTACTGTCAACAATTTCAAAGCTCTTCGAAAAGCTGCTCATGACAAAATTGTCCCCAATTCTAAATGATATTGGTTGCATACCGGACCATCAATTTGGTTTTAGAAGTCAGCATAGCACCATTGAACAATGTCATAGATTGGTCCATTTCATAAGAAGAACATTTGAAGAAAAAAAGTATTGTTCTTCCCTCTTTATTGATGTTTCTCAGGCATTTGATAAAGTGTGGCATGAAGGCCTAATTTTAAAATTGGAGACATATCTACCAATAAACATTGTAAATCTTTTGAAAAGTTACATTCTTGTCCGGAAGTTCACTGTTGTGGAAGGAGACTTCATGAGTGTGCCCGAAACTATCTCATCTGGGGTGCCACAGGGGAGTATACTGGGACCAGTTTTATATTTGATTTATACCGGTGATACGCCTCTGAGCAGTAATATCTTCGCTTCTACATTTGCCGATGATACAGCCTGCCTTAGTATGCATGAAAACCCTCACGAGGCATCCCGATATCTTCAGTATCATATTAGCCTGTTGGAACTATGGTTGAACTTATGGAGAATAAAAGTAAATGAACAAAAGTTTGTTCATGTCACATTTACTCTACGAAGAGACACTTGTTCCCCCATTCGAATCAACAATCAAGTTGTTCCTCAACATTCACAGGTGAAATACCTTGGTATTCACCTTGACCGACGGCTTACATGGAAACACCACATTGACTCTAAGCTGACACAAATGAAGCTTAAACTAACCCAGTTACATTGGCTGATTGGTAGAAATTCTACCCTCAGTCCAGATTGTAAACTTTTAATATACAAGTCGCTTTTGAAGCCGATATGGTGTTACGGGGCACTGCTTCAGCTTCTAATGTAGAGAGAATCCAACGAATGCAAAACAAAATATTAAGGTTAATAACATCGGCTCCATGGTACATGAAAAATTCTATTTTACATCGTGATTTAAATATGCCACTTGTGACCGCTGAAATTGCAAAATATGCAGGCAAATATTCAACAAAACTCGAGTTCCATCCTAATCCCCTTGCTCGTAACATCTTGAACTTTCCTGGACACATCCGCTTAAAAAAGAGGGACACTACGGCATTAATACGCAACTCTCCAGATGAAATTCTTTGAAAATATTTTTTGTGCGTAACATGAATTTTATGTATTATTAATTATTATCACTAAGTTTATGTCCGACACTGGTTGGGCCTAATAATTATTTATATATTTAAGATTTGAATACTTATTGTTAGTTTAGTTTTTGAAGATACAATAAACATATATTAGCGTGAAAAAAAAATTAGTGTATAATTACACACCCGGAAGATAATGATTATTCAGGAAAGTAAAAAAAAGGTTTTACTCGTCGCCATTTGTTGTGTATCTACACCGTATTAATTTAAGTCCAATGAGACACGCGCTCAGTTCAAGCTTAGAATTTAAAGTGTCTTTTTTAATTCATTTAATCTTATTATCTGTACGTTTGTTTTTATTCTTACATTCTATGACGGCTTAGGGGGTTACCAAGCTGCTGAAGGCAATCATGAAATATCTGTGTATATGTTACATATCTATATTATATTACAATATCTAACACACATCTTCCTAAAAGTGGTTGTCATTTATTAAAATATTTTCAGATACTTCATTTGTATATAAGAAAATATTTAGTACTATGCGGATATACAATTCAGTCTTTAAGTTTCTAAATATATATATATATATATATATATATATATATATATATATATATATATATATATATATATATATATATATATATATTTTTTTTTTTTTTTTTTTAAGTAAATTTTGTTTATTGTATCTTCATATATCTTATGAACTAACAATAAGTATTCAAATCTTAAGAACTAAATTAAATGTGTAGTATGAGTCCAGCCAATGCTAGACGACATAACTAGTTTGCAATTAAGATATAAAGTGTTCATAAACTATTTGATCATCTGAGAGCGGTGGTGTCTCTCCTTTTCAAGCGAATATGCCCGCGATGTTGTAAGATGTTGCGAGCAAGGGGATTTGGATGAGTTCCGAGCTTTCTTAAGTAATTTGCCACGTGTTTTGAGATCTCACTTTTGACTAATGGGACATCAAGATCCTTATGTAAATTGCTGTTTTTAATGTACCAAGGGGCGGCAGTTATCACTCTTAGGATTTTATTTTGACGGCGTTGAATTTTTTCAATATTAGAAGCCGAGGCAGTGCCCCATAACTGGATCCCATAGCACCATATTGGCTTCAAAATTGTCTTGTAGAGTAAAAGCTTGCAATCCAGCCTGAGAACGGAGTTTCTACCAATGAGCCAATGTATTTGTGCTGTTTTCAGCTTCATTTGGGACAGCTTTGCATCTATATGATGTTTCCATGTGAGACGCCTGTCCAAGTGGATACCGAGATATTTAACGTGAGGCACCACTTGACCATTTATACGGATGGAGTGGCAAGATTCCCTACGCAGGGTAAATGTTATGTGAACACATTTTTGCTCGTTTATTTTTATTCTCCATAAATTAGTCCATTTCTCCACTTCGGTTATGTGGTGCTGTAATTGTCCAGAGGCCTCTTTTGGATTTTCGTGGATACTGAGAAAAGCGGTGTCATCAGCAAATGTTGAGGTGTGAATTTGGCTGGTCGTTGGCATGTCCGCTGTATATATTAAGTAAAGCACCGGGCCCAAAATACTACCTTGCGGTACACCAGCTAGGATTGGTTGAGGGCAACTTGTATAATCTCCTTCTTTAATTATAAACTGACGGTCGGTTATATATTTTCGTAATAAGTTGTAGACATTTACCGGCAAGTTCTGCTTCAGTTTAAATAAAAGACCTTCATGCCACACTTTATCAAAAGCTTGAGACACATCGATGAAGAGCGCAGAGCAATATTTCTTTTCCTCAAAGGACTTTCTGATAACTTGTACCAATCTGTGTGATTGTTCAATGGTGCTATGTTGACGTCTGAAGCCAAATTGGTGATTTGGAATAATATTGTTGGCGTTCAATATCGGTGTCAATTTCGCCATTAGCAATTTTTCAAACAATTTAGATAACGTTGGAAGTAGACTTATTGGCCTGTACGACTCAACTTTTGTGGGGTCTTTTCCCGGCTTAGGAATCATCTTGACTAGAGCAACCTTCCATTTTGCTGGGTAGTATTCAAGCCGTAAGATTGCATTAAAAATAAAAAGGATTATTCTCTTTGCCATGCGAGGCAGCTCCAAAAGCATTTTATTGCTGATCTTATCAAAGCCGGGCGCCTTTTTAACGTCTAGATTGTCAATAGCCCTAACAACTTCTAGGTATTGAAATTGAATTTCCGCAGGTGGTTTTGCAACAACAGGAAGTAGTTCACTAATGTCAGTACCTGTATTAGGAGTAAATACATTCATTAGATGACCTACGAAAAGGTTACCTTTATCTTCGTCGTTTCTTGCCCGACGTCCATGTAAGTTACGCAGGGGTGGTTTTGCGATAACGGGTCTTCTATGGTATCTGGCTGCACGCCATAAAGAATAGTTTGTCTGAGAAGTCGCCTCGAGACCTTTCAGATATTTCTCCAGAGATGCTGCTCTCTGAGTTTCTAACAACTTTCTTAACCGGTTTGTACATTCTCGCAACCTGGTTTTGAGTTGGGGCGATCTGTGTTGTTGCCATTCTCTTCGGACTCTTCTTTTCTCAGACAAGAGCTGTTGTACATCATCAGAATAAACTCGATTGTATCTGGTTTGACGAAAGGTAGAAGAGGCATGTTCTACGGCTTTTTTAAGATATCCGCTAAGGCTCCTAATACAGGCATCGGTGTCTTCTGGAGTTTTTAGTGGTAGACTTTCCGTGCAGTGAGAACTGATATATTTTCTATATTTTAGCCAATTCACCACTTTGGTTGAAAATAAACCATCAGTTACTATTTGCTGAGGACTGCAGATGGTTACTATGGTGGGAGAATGATCTGAAGATAGCTCCAGAGATGCATCAGCTTCAATAAGCTCCGACGATAAACCCTTAACCACTCCGAAATCAATAACGTCCGGAATTTTTTGCTGGTCGGTCGGCCAATAAGTAGGTTTCCCAGTTGAAATTACGTTTAGACTCATTTCGGTGATGGAATCATACAAACTGCGGCCTCTAGGATTAATAAGTCTTGAGCCCCAGAACGTATGTTTTGAGTTATAATCGCCAGCGGCTAAAAATCGGTGACCTAGTGACTTAAAAAAGTCACTAAATTGACTCTTTGTTATTATAAACCTTGGTGGACAGTACACTGATGAAATCACTAAGCTCTCGCAAAAATCCTGCACACAGATACTTGTTGCCTGGAGATAATTCTCAGAAACGCCACATAGTAAATAGTGTTTGATTCTGGATTTTATCAGTATTGCTGCGCCACCACATGATCTATCTCTGGGGTCATTGGTGCAGTAAAATGTATAACCAGATATTTTAAAGGTGCTTCTCGACGTCATATGTGTTTCAGAGATCAACATTATATCAATTTTATTGCTATTAAGAAAGCACTCGAGTTCATTTTTATGTTGGCGTATGCCGTTAGCATTCCAGAAACATATTTTCAGACAGTTCATATTTTATTAAGTATTGCCTGCAGTAGCGTCGACTGCGTTTTCTGCATTTCCTGCATCATACTAACCATGTTTGTCATGAAGTTATTCATTGTTTGCATCAGATTCTCCATAATACTTTCTAGTCGACTAAAATTGGAGCTGGATCGTTCATTACTTGGCAATTCTTTTTGCACAGTCGGTTGGTTTGACTTTAGAATACTGGCATATGACACCTGGCTATTAATTGTCTGGGTTATGGGTTGGTTATGTGGATTATGTATTTTAGGTGGCTGAGGAGGGGCTGGAACAGTTTTTTGGGCCAAGGAGCGATTGACAACCTCAAAGACAGGGCAACCTCTGTAGTTTGCAGTGTGGTTTCCACCGCAATTACTGCACTTTTTAACCCTGGAGTCATCTTTGGGTTTACTACATTGCGACGTAGCATGTAAATCACCACACACGACGCAAACGGTGGGTAACTTGCAATAGGTTTTGGTGTGACCATATTCTTGACAGTTAAGGCACTGTATGGGACCAGATCGCTTATGTGGTTCTTCCACAGTAACCCTACGGTGCATAAAGAGTTTTAAGTCGTATATTGGGTGCGTTTCATTTTTCTTTAGTCTAACATCACCAGGTTCTAATTCCACTCGGAATAATGGCTGAGGGATTTTTTCTCTGTTCCTAATATTCGTAACGGATTTTACTTTAAAGCCTTTGTCGTGCAAACTGCTCTTTATTTCTTCGGGATCAACATAAGAGTCGATACCCTTGATAACCACTTGTAAACCTTTTGCGCTCTTGAGCTGGTATGTATAAAAGTTCTTATTCAGATTTTCTAGCTCTGAAACTGTTTTGCGGAAATCATTCTCATGGTTTACTTGAATCTTGGTTTCATTAATGTTGCCACGTTTAATTGGAGACACGTAAAATGAATTTTCTCCAATCAATGCAATTAGGATCTTGACCAGCTCGTTTGAGTTCCTCTCTCGCAAGTAAATTGGTGGTGGCTTACTTGATTTGGTTGCGGAGTTAGAGTCCTCTTTTTCGTTTTGTAAAATGGCAAAACGATTTTGTGAGCGCGGCTTTTCCACTTCTTTTTGTATTTTTGCAGCTGATGCAATCTCTGCAGATTTAGGGCTTCTGCCTCTCTTCAAAACAGTTATATAACGGTCCATTCCGACCTGTGTCTTGATATTTTCTGTAGTAGCAATTATAGAAGCGGCTTTCAATTTTAGGCTTAGTGTGCCTTTTGCAGGAACTGGTACCTCTCCAATACCCGATATAGGCGACCGTGAAGAGGAAGGTCCCTCAGTATTTTTCTTTTTTATGTCAAATAGAGGTGAGCCTTGTTCTATGCACTTGTTTAAATTGGGCGCACTTGCACTTAAATTAAAGTTAGAGCTAATTTTTGGTTTCACGCTTAAATAGCTCCTATTAGCTTCTAAATCCTTAATGTTTTCATTGCTAACACTTGTCGAGCTTAACACGATGTAAGCATTTCGTCTGCTAGTCCCAATAACACTGTTGGAATTATTATTATCGCTATTCATGAACTTCCCTCGTAGAAATTATTCAGCAATCGAATTGTATGGTACTTTAATTTTAAAATCAAAACAAGTTGTAAAACAACAACAGTAGCACTCCAAGAATGTGTAACTGATTATTTTTTTTTGTCAGTCCAGATTGTTGGAGTTGTTTTTGTTTTTTACTTTTTTTTATTTTTGCTTTTAAAAATACTTTATGCTTTGAATAATCGCGTAAACACGTTGGCACTCTTCGAGAGATAGACAAGCAATGATATATATATATATATATATATATATATATATATATATATATATATATATATATATATATATATATATATATATGTATATATATATATATATATATATATATATATATATATATATATATATATTTTTTTTTTTTTTTTTTTGCAAATATGAATTTATTGTATCTTCAACCTGAACTAACAATAAGTGTTCAAATCTTAAGTATAAATATTATAATTAGGCCCAACCAGTGTCGGACATAAACTTAGTGATAGTAATTAATAATACATAAATGTGTTAGCACAAAAAATATTCAAAAAAATCCATCTGAAGTGTGGCGTATTAAGGCCATAGTATCCCTCTTTTTTAGGCGGATGTGTCCAGGAAAGTTCAAGATGTTACGAGCAAGGGGATTAGGATGGAACTCGAGTTTCGTTAAATATTTGCCTGCATATTTTGCAATTTCTGCGGTCACGAGTGGCATATTTAAATCACGATGTAAAATTGAATTTTTCATGTACCAAGGAGCCGATGTTATTAACCTTAAAATTTTGTTTTGCATTCGTTGGATTCTCTCTACATTAGAAGCTGAAGCAGTGCCCCATAGCTTAATTCCGTAACACCATATCGGCTTCAAAAGCGACTTGTATATTAAAAGTTTACAATCTAGACTGAGGGTTGAATTTCCACCAATCAGCCAATGTATCTGGGTTAATTTAAGTTTTATTTGTGTCAGCTTAGAGTCAATGTGGTGTTTCCAAGTAAGCCGTCGGTCAAGGTGTATACCAAGGTATTTCACCTGTGAATGTTGAGGAACAACTTGATTGTTGATACGAATGGGGGAACAAGTGTCTCTTCGTAGCGTAAATGTGACATGAACACACTTTTGTTCATTTACTTTTATTCTCCATAAGTTCAACCACGGTTCCAACAGGTTAATATATTCCTGGAGATAACGGGTAGCCTCGTGAGGGTTTTCATGCATACTAAGGCAGGCTGTATCATCGGCAAATGTAGAAATGAGGATATTACTGCTCAAAGGCATATCACTGGTATAAATCAAATACAAAACTGGCCCCAGTATACTCCCCTGTGGCACCCCAGATGAGATAGTGTCGGGCACACTCGTGAAGTCTCCTTCCACGACAGTGAACTTCCGGGCAAGAATGTAACTTTCCAATAGATTCACAATGTTCATTGGTAGATATCTCCTCAATTTCAAAATCAGGCCCTCATGCCACACTTTATCAAATGCTTGAGAAACATCAATAAAGAGGGAAGAACAATACTTCTTTTCCTCAAATGTTCTTCTTATGAAATGAACCAATCTATGAGTTTGTTCAATGGTGCTATGCTGACTTCTAAACCCAAATTGGTGGTCCGGTATGCACCCATTATCAGTTAGAATTGGGGACAATTTTGTCATGAGCAGTTTTTCGAAGAGCTTTGAAATTGTTGACAGCAAACTTATTGGCCTATATGGCTCAGCCTTAGTAAGATCTTTGCCCGCCTTTGGAATCATTTTGACCATGGCAAGTTTCCAGCTGTGTGGATAATACTGCAATCGTAAAATGCCATTAAAAATAAATAACAGGATTCTAATAGCAATACGAGGCAAATTCATCAGCATCTTGTTACTAATTCCATCAATACCCGGGGCCTTCTTTGGGTTGGTTGCAGCAATTAGTTTTTGCACATCACGCATCTTAAACTTTATGGGTCGAGGGGGTAGAGCAACTACACTCGGCAAATCAACAGCACCAGTACATGAGTTTGGGGTAAATACGTGTTTTAAATTCTCAGCAAATATGTTACCTTTTTCAGTATTGGTTCTTGCCCAACCTCCGGTAGAAGTGCGCAAGGGTGGTTTAGACTCAACGGGTGTTTTAAGTTTTTTTAGCAGCGCGCCACAAGGAGTAATTAGATGCTGCTGTGACATCGAGACCTTCCAGATAGTTCTTAAGAGAAGCAGATTTTTCAGATGAAAGCAACTCTTGGAGTCGTTTTGTGCATTCTCTAAGTCTAATTTTATGTTGGGGTGATCTGTGCTGTTGCCATTCCCTTCTAGCTCTTCTTTTTTCACATACGAGACGTTCAATATCCGCAGAATAAATTCTATTAAACCCAGTCTGCGGATAGGAAGTAGTGGCATGTTTAGCAGCCTGTTTAATATTCTCAGTAAGATTGGCAATGTTAAGTTCAATATCATTGGGAGTTCTAAGCCTGATGTTTCCCGTACAATGACTACTGAGATATTTTTTGAACCCCAGCCAATTAACATGATTTATCATCTTCACATATGGGTGAGGCAAGTCACTTCTTAGTGGGCTACAAATTGTAACGATCGTTGGCGAGTGATCGGAGGAGAGATCATGAGAAGCTTCAACATGAATTAAATCCCTAGAGATATTTTTCATGACGCCAAGATCTATAACATCTGGAATTTTTTGTGGGTCAGTAGGCCAGTAAGTGGGCTCCCCGCTCGAAATGACATCCAAACCCATTTTTGAAATTGTGTTGAACAACGCTCGACCTCTAGGTGTAATAAGACGCGATCCCCAGAACGTATGCTTTGCATTGTAGTCCCTGCTACGAAACAAGGCCCAAGAGTTTTGTAAAACTCCTCATATTGATCCTCAGTGATTGAAAATCTGGGAGGGGAGTAAATTGATGATATCACGAAATTTGTACAAAAATTTTCGATGCAAATATTTGTTGCCTGCAGATGGTTCTCACAAATGTTCTCAAGAATGTAGTGTTTGAGTCTTGACTTTATTAGAATTGCCGATCCACCGCATGCTCTTCCTCTCGGGTCCTTTGTATCATATAAGGTGTAGCCACTCATTTTAAAAAGGCTTCTCGAAGTCAAATGAGTCTCAGATACCAACATTATATCAATATTTTTTGCCGTGAGGAAGTGCTCAAGTTCATTTTTATGTTGGCGAATGCCGTTTGCGTTCCAGAAACATACTTTTAACGTGTTCATGGCTTGTTAACTAATGCTAGAAGCAGAGTGTTCTGCATTCGCAGCATTTCTTGCATCATGCTAGTCATATTTGTTGTAAAGTTGTTTATAGTTTGCACCAGATTATCAATAGTAGCTTCAAGGCGATTGAAATTAAAGCTTGCATTTGCATTTGTTGTACTAGTTGGTGGTGACAATTTTTGCACTGGAACAGAGTTGATCTTCACAGTGTCAGCATACGATACTTGTGTAGAAATTGGTTGGGCCATAGGAGGATAAGTAGCGGAGTACGTATTTCCTGTTTGCGCTGGGGTTACCTTAGGCTTCTGACTCATAGCTTGTTTAACAAAAGAGAACACAGTACATCCCCTGTAGTTAGCAGTGTGATTACCTCCACAATTACTGCACTTTTTTTCCTTTTTTCCTTCCTTCGACTTATTGCAAATAGCAGTATTGTGTAATTCACCGCACACAACACAAACAGTAGGTAATTTACAGTAAGTTTTCGTGTGGCCATATTCTTGGCAATTATGGCACTGTACGGGTCCTGAACGCTTGTGTGGTTCTTCAACTGTGATTTTCCGGTATAATAGATATTTTAAATTATAAATGGGATGGGTCTCGTTTTTCTTCAGTATTACATCATTTGGCTACAGTTCAACGCGAAATAGGGGTTGGGGGATCTTCTCCCTGTTCATTATGTTAGAGACATTCTTTACCTTAAATCCCTGGGGAGTAAGAGCATCTTTTATTTCAGCAGGGACAACGTAGGAATCTATGCCCTTCAATACGACCTGTAGGCCCATTAAGCTGGAATGTGTAAAAACTTGTCTTATTTTTTTCTAATTCATTAACCATTTTCCGGAAATCTTTTTCATTATATATTTGAACTTTTGTTTCATCAATGTTACCACGTTTTATTGGAACAATGTGAAATGCCTTTTCACCAATGACCGAGATTAGTTTTTTGATAAGTGTGTTAGAATTTTTTTGCCTCAAATAGATGGGTGGTGGTTTGGAGGTTTTTTTCGAGGATGCTTCGGGTTTTTCGTTGTCATTCTGCAATATTTTAAAACGGTTTTGACGGTTAACTGAGGCAGCGTCGTTATCCCTGGATATCTTGGGAACCGATGAGATTATATATATATATATATATATATATATATATATATATATATATATATATATATATATATATATATATATATATATATATATATATATATATATATATATATATATATATATATTTTTTTTTACGAAGAAAAAATCTTCAAAAGACTCCGTGCGGGACTTTAACCCGCTAAAACGACCTCGATACACAGCTCCCAGTCCCTGCGGAACCACCGTAAAAGTATTTCTTCACAGGGCGGATAAGGTATAAACCTGCGCTATGCTGCCTAGATTCGCTTTCGAATCTCCTCAAACCTACGAAGTTCCAATAGAACCAATTTTATGAAGCTACACACATACTCCCAGTTACGCAAGGATATCAACATTATACTTATTATGTTTTCAGGACAAATTCCACACCCTAACAACTGCTCTAGATTCGCCCTCTCGTAACTAAAACGTGGACAATTGAAGAAAACATGTTCAGGGTCCTCGTTTGTCATGTCCAAACCTGTACAGATATGTCCGATAGCAACCATGTCCGCTCAAAAACTGTGTCAGATAGTAATTTAAATAGCCATGTTCCCTTTGTACCCAAACGCATACATTTGGTATTAAAGTATGAGTCCATCTACCTTTTGTAGATACTGACCATCTCGTTTGCCATTCGGCAATGCTGGCTGCTCTCGCAGCATCACGTATACTTACACCCTTTGCTGCTCCTGCCGAAGACATTATGTGCAAAGACTCTCTAGACATAAAGTCAATGGGTATTAAACCGGCAATGACAAATGCTGCTTCATCCGACACGGTCCTAAAAGCGCAACTCACCCGGAGCGCTGCAAGCCTGTAAACGGAGGAAATCTTGCAAACATAAGTTTTAAACCTTGTGGTTTCTGACCATATTGGAGCTGCATATACGATGATATTGCGAATAACTCCCGCAAGAATTTTCCACCCAAGATATTTTGGACCCCTGGTATTTGGCATTATACGACATAGCCCTGCACATGTTTTCCCAGCCTTCATTTCAACGTATTCAATATGGCTCTTGAATGATAGACGATTATCTATCATCACTCCTAAATATTTAAGGTGCTCTCCAGTCCTTATTTCACAATCACCAATTTGTAGAGTAATGTATTCCTTAACTTTGCGGCTACTAATTAATACAGCTTCTGTCTTATGTTCAGCAAGAGAAAAACCCATGGAATTTAGCCATGATTTAACTATGTATATGCTGGTATTACAAACAGTCTCTGCCTCATTTACTTTTTTGGCTACAACAATCAGTGCAATATCATCCGCAAAGCCTACAATTTTAACACTGTCCGGAAGATTTAGTCTCAAAACTCCATCATACATCACGTTCCATTACAAAGGTCCTAGCACAGAACCCTGTGGCACCCCACCTGTCACTCTGTATTTCTTCACTCCTTCATCGGTATCATAAATAAGAACTCTCTTCCGAAAATAGTCCTTGATTATAGCTACCAGATATAGCGGCGTGTTGAGATGAGTTAGAGCATCAACAATATTTTCCCAATTAGCGGTATTAAAAGCATTTTTTACATCCAGTGTTAGCACGCAAAATTCCTTGGAACCCCCCCCCCCCCGGGGGGCACGGTCAATACATCTTGTCTTGGTGGCTTGGTGTTGTGCTTCCCGGGGTATAGGGTTATCAGGTTTCCGGACCTAGGTCTTTTTGCTGATAACCCCTAAAAACTTGTATGTTGCTACCCAATCCCTGAAACAACAGGGCAACGGGCGCGCATGCAAGTAAATTAAAGGTGAAAGTGGTTTCGCTCGCTCGTCCGGTAAGTGGGTAATCTGGTTTTTCCAGACCTTGACCTTTGGCCAATTACCCCTTGAACTTATATGTTACTACCCAATCCCTGGACATAACAGGGCAACGGGCGTGCATATATTTAATTTAAGGAAGTAGTTCTGCCTATGCTTGTCTGGGTAGAGGTGCTACCGATACCTCAGGTTTGCAGGGACCTAAAATCGGAGGTGTTTTTAACACACGGCTGACCAGAGTCCTATCTGGTGCCCCTAGGACGTGTCCTAGACTGGTTATTGGTGAGGCCCCTTCGGGGATCACGTGGTGGCTGTGGTTAAAACCCAAAGATACGCGGGAAGAGTTATGGGTCAGATTAGTGTGTCTGCAAGAGGTGCTAGTGACTGATTGTAGATGCTCTCTTCAGGCCGTATATCTCTAGGTGTTGTTGCTATTCGACAAAGCTACTCTGATGTTTTGCGGTGGGCGAAGCCTCAGGTAAGATGGGGGCACTATTTTGCTGCCGGGCCATTGGGGTAGTAGGAGGTTAGATAGCTCCAACACTTCAGCAAAGTGTCTGTACATGGTTCTGCAGCCTGTGCAGAATTTGCTACCAAGTCGTCCCTATTAGGGGCGCATGTTGTTTGCCGCAACCCAGTATGTGCCTCTGGAAGGGACGACGGGACGGTGGTGAACGGCTTTATTCACCCAGTGCGAAGAGCACCGTCAGGTATGGCCTTCGGGCAGGTACTGACGTAAAATCTTTGACATATATTCCTTGGAACCATTCTTCCAACTTTTACCTTCAATTGCACTCCTTGCTGTATCAACTACCACTTTAATCGCATCTATAGTAGATCTACGTTATATACTATATATATATATATATATATATATATATATATATATATATGTATATATATATATATATATATATATATATATATATATATATACTATATATATATATATATATATATATATATATATATATATATATATATATATAGATATATATATATATATATATATATATATATATATATATATATATATATATATATATATATATATATATATATATATGTACTAGCGGACCAGGCGAACTTCACCTCGCCCCAATTTTAAGCCTTCAGACAAACAGTGGATCAAACAGTTGAACAATTGCTTAATATTACACTCATACCTCTATTTGCATCATTAGCATTAATTGCTTCATATAAACTGAACTCAAATTAACAAACGAATAATATGGACTGTTTACAAGGAAACTGCACTGCCTCTGGTAATGATCGTATGGTGTCATGCTGGTTATGCCTAGGTAACTATCATATTAAGTGTATCGGACTTAAAGCGCGTGACGCTGATGCACTTGCGGACTCAAGTAAATCTCTGCATTGGACATGTGCTCATTGTAAAAACATCAAAATTGATTTCTTTAAATTTTTCAAAAGTTATAAAGATGACTATGACCAACTTAATAAAGAATTTGTATCTCTTCAATCTAAACTTTCAATATTCGGGGAATTATTTACAAAATTTCAAAGTTTGGATCAAAATGATGAACGCATGAATCCACCATCTTCTAAAAACAATTCAACATCAAACATATCTCCTCCTACTCCTGGCACAATGGGCTCTATGATGGTTATCCCTACAAATTCAGCCATTGCCAATGGAGATTCTGTTTTTTCTTCAGCATCATCGAATGGACCGTCCTCCCAACTTTTCACTTCACCATCAGTAATCACAGATAACGTTTCTCTTAACACAATATCATCACTAAATTTACCAGTACCTGCAACCTTAACTAATATTTCATCGAATAATCAAACAATTATCAAGCCACTAAAAGCGGTGCCACGTAAAAAATTTATCTTCGTGTCTCGTTTGGCAAGCGACACAACATTAGACGATATGGACTACTTCCTTAAATCGAAATTCGGCAAGAATGTTGACATTTTGATCCGTAAATTTGAATTCCCTCGTGAGAGGTTCATCTCATCTTTCAAATTAACTATTCCTGAGGAACTTATTGATCACATTCTGAACCCTGATATTTGGCCGAAAACACTCTTGTCCGCGAATTTACTAACAATGAAAGGCGTAAACCTAAAAGGATTGGTGTTCTTCCGCAAAGGGAGGGAGTTGTGTCAAAAAACTAAATATTTCTCAATCCAAATCAACAGTACTCCAACCTATTACAAGCTGCTTAAACTTTTCTGGAGAATATCCCACGAGTAACATTTCTGCAACAACATGCACTGCACTTGATGAATTGAATTCTCGTTATACAGTTTATTATCAAAATGTTGGTGGTATGAGAACCAAAACTCGTGATTTTGTTCTCTTTATGTCAGCGCGCGAATATGACATTATTATTATTACAGAAACATGGCTGAATGAGAATATTAAAAGTGAAGAGTATTTTGATAATTATTACACCGTCTATCGTCACGATCGTTGCTTTACATCATCAGAGAAGGCGAAAGGTGGAGGCGTTTTAATAGCAGTTAGAGCTGATTTTAAATCGGAATTTGTTTCTCTTAAATTTACTAATGTTATTGAGCAATTATGTATTAAAATAACTTTTGCTAATAATTACACCATTTCCATTGTTAATTCTTATATTCCTCCTAATAGTAATTCTGATACATACCGATATCATTTGGAGAATATTCAAAACCTTTGTAATGTCTTGGACATTAACCAACATCTTATAGTATTTGGAGACTTTAATTTACCAAATATTCAGTGGAATATGGAAAATAACGTTTTATTGCCTTATAATATTACTACTGATATAGATGAATATGTAACTGGATTCTTTTTGTTAAATAATTTAAATCAACTGAATTGTTTCAAAAATGATATCGGTAGGACTCTTGACTTAATTTTTGCAAATGATTTTATTAAAGCTTCTTGCAATTTGGCTGGTTGTACAGTTTCTCAAAATACGGTACATCACAAGGCGTTAGACTTTAATTTCGAGTTTTTTTCCTTTGTCAATGAAACTGAGTACCCCATATTGAATTACAATTTTAATAAAGCAAATTTTGGCGGTTTAAATGACTACCTTAAAGCAGTTGATTGGTCAGCGTTGCGTGACATCGATGATCCTGACAGTATTTATTACTTTATCTGTAATCATTTTGACATGGCTATAAGCATGCACGTACCAAAGTATGAACCCAATTACAACAATAAGCCTCCCTGGTTCAACGCGAGATTATGTCATTTGAAGAATGTAAAGAATAAAGCATATAGACAGTTTAGAAATTCGAATAGCGATGCGAGTCGTTCAAAATTCCTATTGGCGCGTAAGGAGTATAATTTCTACAGAAATTTTCTGTATCAACAACATATATTTCAAATTGAGAGCAAAATTAAATCCGACTCTTCAGCCTTTTGGCATTTTGTTAACAGTAAAAAGGGAAACAATGGCATACCGAAGCGCATGTATTACAATGACTTGCAATCTAACAGTAATACAGGCTCATGTGACCTATTTTCGAAATATTTTCAGAGCACTTTTGTTGAACCTCCTTGCTGTAGTTCTAATTTTAATCTTGTCAATAACAGTAAGAGCGAATTTAATTTTCATGTAACCGTTAATGATGTTTCTGATTCTATAAAAACGTTAAAGAATGACACTAAATGTACAATAGATTCTTATCCTTCTATATTTTTCAAAAAATGTTCTTCTAATATTGTTGAGATTACTACAAAACTTTTTAATATGTGCCTCGCACGTGGTAAATTTTTAGATTGCTGGAAGCTCTGTTGTATTGTACCAATTTTTAAATCAGGTGATCGTAGCCTGATCACTAACTATAGACCAATAATTAAGCAAAGTGCATTTGCAAAGATTTTTGATAAAATTTTAAAGGATAAACTTTTCGACCGTGTTAAGAGTTGTATCTCCCCTTTACAACATGGTTTTATGCCGAATAGATCTACTTCTACTAATCTACTTATAATAAATCGTGATATTATAACTGCAATGGATCGTAAGTCTCAATGTGATGTTATTTACACTGACTTTGCTAAGGCATTTGATACTGTTAGTCATTACCTTTTATTACGCAAGCTTTGTAATTTTGGTCTATCTAATAATCTAATGCAGTTTTTTAAAAGTTTTTTGATTGACAGAAAACTTATAGTTAAAATTGACAATGCTTCATCATCGGTTATAATAGACGCCTATTCTGGTATTCCGCAGGGTACACATATTGGTCCACTACTTTTTATACTTTTTATAAATGACTTACCATTAGCTTTTAAATTTTCCAAATGCTTGTTATTTGCAGATGATTTGAAATTATATTCTTGTATCTCTAATTTGGCAGACTGTCATAAATTGCAGGCTGACCTTGACAATCTCTCCAACTGGTGTTCTAAAAATGGTATAAAAATTAATATTTCTAAATGTTGCACATTGTCCTACACACATATTTCTAATCCAATTAAGTTTGATTACTCCCTTAGCGGTATCATGCTTAAGCAAGTATATGAAGTAAAAGATTTAGGTGTTATTTTTGACGCCAAATTAACTTTTTCTAGACATATTGATTATGTGGTTTCTAGAGCTTATGTTATGCTCGGCTTCATTAAAAGAAATTCTAAAGATTTCAGGGACGCATATACCCTTAAATCTTTATACATTTCTTTGATTCGAAGTATTTTAGAATATTGTTCTATTGTCTGGAATCCCTATCATTTGGGTCTATCTAATCGCATTGAACGCATTCAAAAAATTTTTACTAAGACTGCTTTAAAGTTAAATTGGCAGTATGAGCTACCTCCTTATGAGGCTAGGAGAAAGTTGCTAGGCCTACAATCATTAAGCGACCGCAGAACCTGTTCCTCATTATTGCTAGCTTATAATGTATTATCTGGTAATATTGATTGTCCTGAAATAAAAAATTATTTTACTTTGTATTGTCCCCCCAGGGATTTAAGAATTAACCGTATGTTTGAGGAAAGTTGTCTACGAACTAATTATGCAAATAATGAACCTATTGCAAGATGCTTACATTTATGTAATAGCTTAACTCCCTCCTTAAATTTTGATGTCAACTATACTATGTTTAAATCTATGTTATTCAAATATTTCAATTAAAATAATTTTGTAATCTGTAAGAATATATTTCTGTAGATGAATAAGTAAATAAATCTAAATCTAAATCTAAAACTTTCTATTTTGAAATTAATTTGTAAAGCCATTAAGGAATAATTTCAAACAAAATTTCATACAAAAACTCGATTTTCGATTTTTCCAATTTTCCGACTTTTCCGGAGGGATTTTCCAAAATTTTCTTCCATAAAAACGTTCTCCTCGAAAATACGAACAACTGACAAAAAGTTTTACAGAAATCGGCCAAGCCGTTCTCATTTTATGAATTATTGGATTTTGCCACGCCCCTCCGCCCACAGACCGAAAATAAAAAATCGGACTTCACAGTGTCACCCGCCCGAGTATTCTGAAGGTTCCCTGAAAATTTTTTCAAAATCGGCCCAGCCGTTTTGGAGCCATTACGTTACATACATACATACACACATCCTATTTTATATATATATATATATATATATATATATATATATATATATATATATATATATATATATATATATATATATATATATATATATATATATATATATATATATATATATATATATATATATATATATATATATTGTTACGTTTTTACCTTTTTAAAAACGTTTTCCGTGGGTTCTTAGATTGCAATGAAATTACACGCACAATTCTTTGATTTTTAGTACTTAACGGCTACTTCTTTATTTAATTTAATACCACTGTACTATGCTCAAAAGCAATAGTAACCACTTAATAAACTTTACACGATCACGGTAAAGTCTAACAACTCGCTCACTAGTGACTCAACACTGTCTGTCTACTGACTGAACTGAACTTTAACTAACTGAATCCGCTGACGTTGATGCCCGCAGCTTGTATACTCTTAATGATCATTTCTCGAATAATCATTATGTTTGTTAAAGTTGTTTACATTATCGTACACTCAAATTAAACGTAAACACAAGCCATACACACATACACACATACACGTACCTAATGTTCAAATGCCGACAGACAACAACAGCAATAATCATGATCTTATTTGTTGTCGCTTTGCTAGTAAACAAGTAACTATGTATGCATGTGTGTATAGCTGTTATGTGTTCATTTAAAATGAGTAAACAAAAAGCAAATAAGAATAATAACAATATAGTAAATAAGAAATAGTAAACAATTCAGTACATAACAATTCAGCTAATAATAAACAACTCAGTAGTAAGAATCAATAATTCAATAATTAAGAATAAAAACAATTCCGTATATTCTAGAGCAATTACAATAGGACTATTTACTACAAATTCGTAACACTGCCGCCCGCTTAAGCCTGTTCGTCCCGAACAGGCACAGAACCACTGTTCCATATTCTGCGAGTCGCTCTAAGTGTACCACCTTCATTTTAGATCGGGGCTGTTGTGCTTCTGTATCCCATACACAACATCGTTCAATATCTTTATCACCTTGTATGGTCCATCCCACTGTGTTTGTAGTTTGTTAGACAGTCCTATCTTCCTCTTTGGGTTAAACAGTAGAACCAGTTTTCGCTCGCGGAATCCATCAGAATCCGCAACTCCATTGCACCTGGCTTTCCTTTTCTTCCTCTTCTTCTTCCTTGGAATCAGGTTTCTTGCTCTTTTTCGCCTTCTTTTTGCCAGCCTTTCCTCGATTCCTGCTACTAGCGTTCGCTGTACTACCGCCATTCGCTTCAAATTCTTTGACGGCATCCTCATAGTCTTCCTTGGCTTCTGCGGCTTTAGCTCCATTCTGTGGATCTGCCCTTTATGCTCTCCACCACACTTACGCTGCAGAGCCGCGATTCTTGCCAACACCGTTTGCTGCACTGCCACCATTGGCTTCAAATTCTTTGACGGCATCCTCATAGTCTTCCTTAGCTTTTGCGGCTTTAACTTCATTCTGTGGATCTGCCCCCTATGGTCTCCATCATACTTGCCTTGCAGAGCCGCGATTCCTGCCAACACCGTTCGCTGTACTGCCGCCATTGGCTTCAAACTCTTTGACGGCATCCTCGTAATTTCCCTTGGCTTTTAATGATGTTAATCCTCGTATTCACGGCCTCATGGGTATCATCCAGCCTTTTATTTGTTGCTTTCAGCATTTCATTATTGGCCTTCAAGCTTTCTTCGATTTTCTGCATCGTTTCCTTATTGGCCTTAGAGATTTCTTCCATTCTCTGCAACATCATTTCTTTATTGGTCCTAGAGATTTCTTCCATTCTCTGCAACATCATTTTTTGTCTTGCCTTAGAGATTTCTTTCATTTTCTTGGAACTTTCTTCTATCTTCTGCTACAGTGCGGCAAACATAGAGTTTACGTCCAGGTTGCTTGTAGCTGAACGCGTACCCATCTCCAGTTCTCCTTTTTCTTCGAACTCATGGGTCTTGATGTCCAGGTCAAGCCGAATAAACTCCTCCGTTAGCCTCTTCTGCAGCTCCGCTTTGTTGCCAGCTGTGTGCAGGCCTAGTTTGGTCAACTCCTGCTTCAGCTGTTCCTCCTTAAGATCGTCGAACTTCATTTTGCAATCCCACTTCTAACACCAATTGTTACGTTTTTACCTTTTTAAAAACGTTTTTCGTGGGTTCTTAGATTGCAATGAAATTAAACGCACAATTCTTTGATTTTAGTACTTAACAGTATTTAATTTAATACCACTGTACTATGCTCAAAAGCAATAGTAACCACTTAATACACTTTACACGATCACGGTAAAGTCTAGCAACTCACTCACTAATTAGTGACTCAACACTGTCTCTCTACTGACTGAACTGAACTTTAACTTTAACTAACTGAATCCGCTGACGTTGATGCGCGCAGCTTTTATACTCTTAATGATCATTTCTCGAATAATCATCATGTTTGTTAAAGTTGTTTACATTATCATACACTCAAATTAAACGTAAACACAAGCCATACACACATACACGTACCTAATGTTCAAATGCCGACGGACAACAAGCAAATAATCATGATCTTATTTGTTGTCGCTTTGCTAGTAAACAAGTAACTATGTATGCATGTGCGTATAGCTGTTATGTGTTCATTTAAAATGAGTAAACAAAAAGCAAATAAGAATAACAACAATGTAGTGAATAAGAAATAGTAAACAATTCAGTACATAACAATTCAGCTAATAATAAACAACTCAGTAATAAGAATCAATAATTCAATAATTAAGAATAACAACAATTCCGTATATTCTAGAGCAATTACAATAGGACTATTCACTCCAAATTCCGTAACAATATATATATATATATATATATATATATATATATATATATATATATATATATATATATATATATATATATATATATATACATATATATACTAGCTGACCCGGGCAAACGTTGTTTTGCCTTCAAATTATATTTTCACTGCAAGTCTGGTTTCGTTGCAAAGTTATGGCGGATTGATATTTCCAAGAAGAATGAAAGGTGCACTAAATCGACATAGCAATTATTGTTCAAATACCGGTTTCGAGCTAATTAACGCCACTACACGCTGACTAAGGACCCAACGCCTTCAGCGAAACGCAGCATAGGCTTATCGCGCTAATCTCTATCGGGCAAAACATTAAAAACTAAATATTGGGCCACCTGTCGGACGAACTTCAAACTACACAGAAACACGTCTCACGGCCCATAGAGCATGCGTATAAAATGTGGTCAAAATCGGTCCAGTAGTTTTTGAGTTTAGCGATCACGAACATACACGTAATTTTTATATATGTAGAGAAGATATATATATATATATATATATATATATATATATATATATATATATATATATATACATATATATACTATATATATATATATATATATATATATATATATATATATATATATATATATATATAATCCAAGATTTTAAATTTCTAAACATCAATTCATTGAACCTTTCAGCAAATCTTAAGGTGACATATTAGGCTTTACAACTTGTCCGCCCTTTCTTGGTCTTGAGTTTCTATTCGACGTTTCTTCACACACTGCCTCAACACTCCCCTCACTGACATTTTGTGTGGAGGCACCTGCATCATTGTTGCCCCCATGCTTGTTCTGGATAATATATTTCCGTCACTGGTAACACCAACAACATCGGTGCACTCTTTTTTTTATTATTTTATTTATTTATTTGCAGCTAATATTTACAGCTGAGAAATTAAAACGATAACATACATATATTTTATAATAGTTACAAACAGTTATATATATAATTATTTGAGTTAAGATAGTTAATTAGATTCTTTTTGGTAATATTTACATTCTCAGACAAATCTATTTGACTGTAAAATTTATTAACTTCTGAGCAGATTCTTCTCATTGGATCAAAGTTCAGGAAATTCGTTCTATGGAACTTTAGGTGTAAAGGACTATATAATCTCAGTTGCCTTCCAGGGACGTTAATTTCGATTTGGTTCAGAAGATAGGTTGACTCAAGTTTTCCTTGAAATAAGTTTATGAAAAAAACAACATTGTATACAATTCTTCGACTTTTTAACGTTGGAATATTAATAAGTGCTAATCGACTTCTATATGGCGGCAAATGTTCAGCTGGATTCCATTGAAGAGACCTTAGAGCAAACAAAATGAATTGCTTTTGAACAGATTCGATTTTCTTTACATATAAATTGTACTGCGGGTCCCATACCACGGATCCGTATTCGAGTATCGGTCTTACCAAGGATATGAAAAGGGCTTTGGTTATATACGGATCATTAAATTCTTTTGACCATCTTTTAATGAAAAATAAAACAGAATTAGCTTTATTTACGGCGTACGTTACATGCGTATTGAACGTTAGTTTCTTTTCGAAGTATATTCCAAGATCTAAGCATGAATCGACAGCAATAAGTCGACCACCATTAATAAAATATGTCGTTGAAAGCGGAGAGTATCTTGTATATGTCATTAATTTACATTTGCTTATATTAAGATCCATATGGTTAATTTTACACCAATCATAAAAGTTATCTAAATCTGTTTGAAGATTCGTGGAGTCATCTTGTTTTGCAATATTTAAAAACAGTTTAACGTCGTCAGCATAGAGCAGTATATTACTGTATTGTATAACATTAGGAAGATCATTGATAAAGAGCAAAAATAAAATAGGCCCAATGTGACTACCTTGAGGAACACCAGAAGTTACTTCAATATATTGAGATTTTGAGTTGTTAAATATAACACGTTGTTTACGACCTTTTAAGTAGGATTCAATCCACTGCAGGAAATTTCCGTTAAATCCAATAGCATACAACTTTTCGATCAATAGCTCATGATTCACTTTATCAAAAGCCTTACTGAAATCAGTATAAATAACATCAGTTTGTTGGCTGTTATAAAAGCTTGAGTTTATATATGTTGTGAATTCAATCAAATTTGTCAATGTAGATCTACCACTACAAAATCCGTGTTGCGCTGGAGAAATTATCGACGATATTTCGTGTTTAAGGCAGTCAGTTATTATTTTTTCAAACAGTTTAGGAATAGCATTTAATTTTGATATACCTCTGTAATTTGTTACGCTGTTACGGCTGCCTGATTTGTAAAAGGGAATTATATAAGATTCCTTCCAGCAACTAGGAAATAAACCATATTTCAGCGAGCAGTTGAATAAATACGTCAATGGTTTGACCAGTGATTCAGCACATTTTTTTAATATAACGCTCGGAATACCATCAGGACCAGGCTTATCGCAACTCTTTATTAATTTTATATTACTAAGGACTGTTGCCTCATCTAAGGAAGAGATATATATTGGAGAATTAGACGTAATATCGTATGGGTACGATGATTTTTTATACGTGTTTGATGAAAATGTGGAGGCAAAGAATTCAGCAAAGCTATTAGCAATATCAGTATCATTATAGTATGAAGTACCATTATATTTCATTGTAGTAGGATATGAAGAAACTTTCCGTTTTGATTTAACAAAATTATAAAACGTTTTAGGATTATTTTTAATGTTAAATTTCATTTTACACAAGTAACTCTCATAACATTTCTTGTTTTCAATATTGAAGTGACTACATGCGATTTTATATTGAAAACGGTCAAGAGGACTATTGCTTTTAATAAACTTTTTATGAAGTCTATTTCGCTTATTTTTGAGCCAAGACAACATACTGGTAAACCAGGGAGGGCGATTACTATTAAATATTTTCATTAGTGGAGTAGTTGCTGCTATGCATTTCTTAAGCAGAGAATAAAATCTTTGAACAGCATGCTCGAAATCACTTCCGTCATTATTGAGTGATAGTGTATCATCCCATTTTATATCACACAATAGCTGATTAAGTAGAATAAAATTTGTACGTTTGAAACAGAAAATTTTACATACATTTCTTACTGATTTTTTCTTCGGAAACGGTGTGGTAAGAAGCAAAGTTGGGTGATGGCGATCTTCCGGACAGCAAAACGGGTCGGTTCGACAAACATCAAACATAGAAGGAGTATTTACAAAGATCAGATCCAGTAATCTCTTATTATGATTGCATATATTATTTATCTGGTATATATTATACTCTGTAAGGCATATTAAAAAGTCTTGCGTCTAATCATTCGGAGTAACTGGGATCATATATTCAGTATCATCTGATGAAAACCATAAAGCAGACGGAATGTTGAAATCACCCAGAACAATCAGTATATCTGCTGGTTTCAGTTTGTCTGCGACCGATTTGATTACCGTAGCATGCATTTCATAAATTTGAGATCCAGAGTTGGGAAGAATATAACAGCAGGTTACAATTAGCGTTAAATTTAGAACTTGAACTGCAACAACAATAATCTCAATATTAAAGCAACTATCCATTATTACTTCTTCCGCCTGGTAAGAACTGGAGACAGCAATTAAAACTCCTCCACCTTGTTTGCCGATTCTATCACGCCTAAAAATTTGATATTTATCACACATAATTTCGGAATTACTTATATTATCATTAAGCCATGTCTCCGTAAGAGCAGCTATTTGAAATTCAGTATAAAAACTGTTAAGAAACATGTCAGTTAGCTTGGTATTTATTCCATTAACGTTCTGATATAATATGTTAAGAGATTCGGACGACTTTAGTTTTTTGTGGTTTGGGTGTTAGAGGATGGGATACGTGCAAGCTTTTCTTCGTTATATAAAAATTCGCGTACAAAAGTATATTTCGGCCAAAATTTTCTATCTACGATAACATCGAACAATTCGGCGGGTACAATTATTTTAAAAGAGGCTCTTGCTGAGTTGATTTTAAATACGTTTACGTGTGAAGACTGGACCAAATTAGTTTTCGACTGAATGTAACCAATAATATCATCAACTGTGGTGTCGTGACAAAAACGAGTAGCAAAAATGGTTTTTTTAGGTGGAATAGAGCGAAGTTCACGATGTAAAAGGTTTTGCGATGTAGAAGAATCAGAGTTTAAGTTATTAACAGGATCCATTGTTTTTTCAGAAAATATCCTACCGACATTATTATTGGGAGATACTGATGCGGCAACATCTGATTGAGGGAAAATATTATTATGTTCCATTAAATTTCCTGAAGATGGTGTTCCTGATATAGTTATTTGAGGAATTTGTTTAGTCTTATCAATTGGTGTGTTCGGTGTTATGGGAACAGATTGGGTCTTATTGACAAACTTATCTAAGTTAGGGTAACCGTTGAAGAGTTCACCAAGTTCGGAGAGCCTACTCTGTACTTTTAAAAAATCATTTTTTAGCTTGTTAAAGTCTTCGTTGTAGGATTTAAAAAACTTGTAGAATTCGACATTTACCATTTTACAGTTAGGACAAGACCACTGCAATGATTTAATAGGATCAGCAAGGGCATCTGCATCGCGGGCTTTAAGAGCAGTACATTTTAAATGATAGCTTCCAAGACACAACCAGCAAGAAATCATACGTTCATTTCCAGAAATATTGCAGTTTTTATTCTGACAAGCCATAATTGTATATTTTTAACTATTAGGTTATAAAATGTTTGATGGGCAACAAAAATGTACTCCACAAATAGATGGCGGCACTAGAGCTTAGCTAATACACGAACCAATTTAAGACACTGATAGTTGTATTATATCGTAATAAATAGTATTAACTCAAATCACACGGTAGACTAAACAAGTACCAATGATGATTAAGGCTAAAGTGAATGTTTGTGTGTATGATTTAGATTATGAAGTGTGCAATTAAAATGTCTGTATGTATGAATGTGTATGTTTATACTTTTTGCACAATGTAAAAAGTTTATGTCTATTACAAACTGACGAACAACAAAAATTTACATCCAAAAGCACAGATCACCATATAATTGGCTCAAGATTTTATTAATCTATTTACTGGAATCTAATAAGCGAAAATTCACACTTTATTTGATTCACAGAACAGAGCGACGAATAAACACGTATATCACAACTCAGCGAACAATCTGACTTTAACTACTTAGTTTTTATACTACGCATTTGGTCCAGATGTCTTTTTATTTCTCGGCAGTTTTCCGACATGACACACAAATCAGATTGTTTAACCAATTTCTTTTTGACCGTAGCTGGAGACCAGCTTGGTTTATCACAATTTCTATAATTTCTTATTAGAACCTTTTCGCCTTCTGAAAATTTAAATTGCTTTGTGAAGAAGATCACTTTTGTCTTGAGACTGTGTAATTTTATCCCTTGTCGAAGGTGGTCTCAAATTATTAAAACGTGTTTTCAGTGAACGACCAAACAGAAGTCTTACTGGTGATTCGCCCGTAGAGCATTGTGGGGTATTGCGGTAGTCAAATAAAAATCTATTGATCAAAATGTCAAGGTCTGCATTACTTTTTTCTTTCGAATTCGCCAAAAGTGATTTTTTAATTGTTTTGACAAAATTTTCCGCTTGACCATTTGTTGACGGATGTCCAGGAGCTGTTAGGATGTGCCTAATGTTATTATTTCTCAAAAAAGTTTTAAATTCATTTGACACGAATTGCCGTCCATTATCTTTAACAATGGTATCAACTAAACCAAACCAGCTAAAGATTTCCCTCAGTTTACTGACTGCAAAATGAGACGTTATTTCCTTTGTCGTGAATATTTTAACCCATTTCGAAAATGAATCGATCACAACTAACAAATACTGATTTTTAATAGGTCCTGCAAAATCAATATGAACACGAGTCCACGCTGATTCAGCAGGATTCCACGGTATTAAAATACTTTTGTTAGGACTTGCCGGCCACCTAATACAAGAACGAGCTAATGCCTTGGTTTTCACAGTACCAAAATGAGAACTATGCAAGCTCTCTAATACGTGGTTTCGTGACTTATTGGGAACTACTATACGATATCCCCAAAGTATACAATCATATTCAACCGACAATTCATTTGCCTTCTCGCCTTTTAATTGGTTAAGCTTACCCATGTTAATGGCGTTAGCTACGTTTTTGTAAGTGCCCTTGATATAAAAGCAATTGGTTTAATAGATTTATCTGGAAAAATGTGTGATAATATACCCGCTACTGCTATATTACATGCATCTGTAGTTAATACTATCGGCAATTTGGGGTTAAAATGCACTAAGACTTGTTCTGACGTAACGTCGCGTTTCAAATTCGTATAAAGGGGTGTCATTTTCTCCGCAAAGCGAGTTCAGATATATTTTTGAAAATTCTAACATTGATTTTTGAGCGTTTATAGACCCAATAGAAACATTAACACTAGACGGTTTCTACGCACGTTGGAGACACAAACAGCTATGTATGATGATGTGATAATAACGGGTGATTTCAATTCGAATCTCCTTGAAGATCGCACCTTTTTAGATGATTTTACTTCTGTTGGTCTTCAATCGCCTAACACCACAATTCCAACACAAATAACACGCTTTTAGACCTATTTTATGTAGGTAATAAATATAATATCCTACTTTACGATCAGCTATCTGTACCGTGTTTCTCCAAACATGATCTAATTTTCATAACTTACAAGTACCATTTGGTTACACAACCTCAGACGATTACGTTTCGGGATTTCAAAAATATGGAGTTTAGATTATTGGAACGGGAATTTTTCAAAATTGAGTGGAATAACCTATATTATTTAAATTCGGTGGACGATATGTTAACAGTTCTTGAGTACTATGTTAATAATTTATTCGATTTGGTGGTGCCTCTGAAAACTAGGATAATCAGTAAGTAGAGCAAACCTTGGTTCTCAACTGAAATAAAGGATTCTATAAATCAAAGAGATCTTGCGTATGATGGATGGAAAAGGTTCAGAACTAACGAATTACGTGAGGTTTATCGTACTGCTAAAAGGAAAGTCAATAAGTTGATAAAAAGGGCGAAATCTGAATTTTATGCTGAAAATTTTTCTTCTCCCCTTAACTCCAAGCAAACATGGCAAACAATACGTGAAATTGGTATTGGTAAAACCATTACCTATGCAAGAATAATAAAACACAGATTGCGCATTGCGCAGGTTTTTCAAATGTAAACAAAAATGAGCTGTTAATATGTGACGTCACATCAGCTTAAAAATTTTCTTGGCGCGAGTAGTTTAAAGGAAAATATTTGAATAAAAGAAGCTTAAAACTGAAAAAGTGAAAAAAATAAAAGTGAATTTAATATAAAATAACAAAATAAATCATAATATAATATAAAGGAAAACAAAAGAGTCGAAAAAGAAGTGCGCTGTAGCTAATTGCAATAGTACTAACAATTCCAAGGCTTTTGAAATTATTTTTTTTCCTATTTCCAAGTAATGCTAAAATTCAGAAGCAATGGGTGAAATTTTGTGGACGAGGAAATAACATAAATCCAAAAACTTCTTATATGTGCATGTTGCATTTTTGTCCTGATGACATCGAAAAAAGCTTGCAGTATGAAATGGATACGTACATAAAATGAACTTTAAAATATGTTTATAAAAATCTGTGTTGTTCCAAGGATTCGCTAAAAAGAGAATTTTAAAACGAGGATCAGTTCCAACAATAATACCAGCTTCATATGATGATGGCATATGCTGGTTTAGAAAACTTGGCTACATATGCCACAGATTAAAAGATGAAGACCCAAAAATTTCTGTACCAAGAAATGAGATGAACGTTCAACCTTACACATGGGTCGACCATCTCAGTGAAGGGGGCTTATCAAAACCAACAGAAGACATGATGTGCAAAATGCAAGCACTTCACACAATTTTTAAAAAAAAACAATAAAGGAGGCTTGCTTATCACAGAAGGTTTTTTGAAGACAAAAAAAAACACTTGCAATGGGCCCAAAATATAGAGTGCAGCGATGAAATTAAAAAATCTTCTTTCGAGCTCGTATGAATTTTAGAATTAGAGTTATAAAAATCGAAATAGACGAGTTTTCTAAACAAAGAAAACGAAAAATTAATAAAACAATCCACTGATTATTATTTATTGTGATACTACATACATACATATATATATATATATATATATATATATATATATATATATATATATATATATTTATATATATATATATATATATATATATATATATATATATATTATATATATATATATATATATATATATATATATATATATATATATATATATATATATATATATATATATATATATATATATATATATATATATATATATATATATATATATATATGTATGTATATACACAAAAATAAAAAAATTGATTTAGATTTTTAAATAAATGTATATTTAATAAATATAAAAACACTGATTGCTTTTATTTTTAAAATTTTCTTACTTTTCTTTCATTTGTGTACATATATAAATCTGACTGTTTGTTTTTGCTTTTGTTAAACGATTGGCTGACGACGTAGATGCGCAGAACGAAAAAATTTTTACACTCTGAATGCGCAATCTGTATTTTATCATTCTTTCTACCTATGTACCCCACTCAATTGGTGCTGACGCTATAAATGAAGCGTTTTTAAATATTCCAATGCTAAAAGCTGATCCGCATTACATATTATGCTAACCATCCTAACAATAATTCTGGTTAAATTTTTTCATTTGAAGCTGTGGATGAATGCGATGTACTAGCAAGTGTGTTGTCGATCAAATCTAACTCTGTAGGTCCAGATGTTATTAATCCAAATTTTCTTCAATTCCCATCCAATTGGAAAATAGCTAAAATTATACCTATACCCAAAACCAGCTCTGAGTACAGACCAATCGCCATATTGCCATTTCTATCTAAAGTTTTCGAAAGAATTATGCATAACCAAATAACACGTTTCCTCGATCGGAATAATATGCTCACTGAAAATCAGTTCGGGTTTATAAAAAACCATGGATGTATAACAGCACTAGTTGATGTTGCTGAAAATATTCGGAGACAAATCGATAATGATATTATCACCTTTTTGGTACTGCTAGATCACTCTAAGACTTTCGATACTGTGGAACATAATACTCTTTGCTACAAACTACGGAACTTTTTTAATTTCTCCCCCTCTGCCAGTCAGTTAATATCAACGTACCCTTGCAAAAGATACCACTATATTGAAACGAATAATAAAAAATCAAGAGCTCTCCCTGTGTCAAGAGGAGTTCCGCAGGGATCTGTTGTAGGCCCTCTTTTATTTTCTATGTACTC